>JANQDE010000043.1:225609-271797 GCA_037157785.1 Cephalotes varians
ATATAATATTTAGCGCCGTCGTCGTTCAGGTATGAATGTATATATACTATTTATATATATATATATTATATTAACATTCTTTAATTAAATAGAGCTTTCGTAGCAAAGTATGTATAAATAGACTATTTTTGCACAGACCATGATCCTTTCGAACTCGCTGGTTTTCTCCATTTACTTATATGAAATGAGAATCGTCTACTTATTTGTCCTCGAGATCTGTCTGCATTTAATTTTACCTGAAAAATAATCGGACGAGGGAGGAATCTCTATTCATTGAGAATTCCTCGGTTCGAAACCGCTCTTTCTTTTGCGTCTGCCATTAATACTGTATACACCAAACGACAAGATTGATGCGATTTTTTTTCAACTATGCGCTCGCATCTCGTCATGAATGAAAAATGCGTCCCATTAAAATAGAATTCCGCAAACGGCAGTAAACGTGTAGAAATTATTGCATCGCGTTCGCATATACACTCCACGAAAAATTAACAAACCGAAAGAAATCTGCGAAAAGTCATTTCACGAAATAAAATGTCTGAGATGTTAGTGTTGCTAATTTTTTCAAGAAATAAGTTGTGACGATAAATCGAAGATAAAGTAAAATTTATTTGCAACCTAAAATGACTAAAAAGTTAATATTTTTTATTAACGAATTCTTTTTATTTCCATTTATTTTATTTCTACAAAATAAAATGAATTAAAAACATTTTTTATTTAATTTTCTGAATCCTTATTAGCTTTAACTAAATTAAAAATTTTAATTTAATTTTCTCAATTCCAAAAATGTAAAAACTTATCTTGATAGATTTCTTTCGGTTTATCTATTTTTTTTTAGGAGCGAAAAGTCGCCACTTATCCATTCTTCGTTTATTTAATATTACATATCACCTAGATGCTGGATGCACGTAGAAATCTAGGCCAGCTTTAATAGGCATCTTGAATCCCTCTCGGCTCATTACGAAGCTATTGTTGGTATTAAAATAGTGCGACCTTAAAATAGCTAGCGCTTCGTAACTTTTTAAATATTATTGCATTTCAAAAGGTTCTTAAATATGCAATTTGATGTTTGTTATGATAAGGATTATCGCCAATACTTAACTCTTATCTCGATTTGGAAGTACGATTTAGCGATATCTGTAACTTTTTTCTTGAGTTTTAATCTTAGAAACATTGCGCTGATTATTTTCCCTGATAAAGATACTCCTCGTTTATAATTTTATAAATCTTCTATTTATAAATAATTCCCTTTTGCTTTAAATTCGGCGATCGGAATGATTGTTTATTTGAATGATCTGTACTTTTTGTAATATTTTAATTGAACAATCGATATGCGTATATNCGATGAATTTTGTTCATCATATCTTGCTAATTTAGAGTGCCGATTCTACTCCTCTTGATGAAGATGTTGAACTGCTCAAGTCCTCTGAATGGCGAGTATGTGATGAGTCGAGGGACGTCACTGAGTCGCTGTCGTTGCTATGCGGACTCGAATAATTAGCCGCTTCCTGAAGTCTCATCAGCATATTAAGCTATAAAAATAGATTCAAGAAAATAGAAGTCAATTAATTAAGGTTCTTAATTAGCGTTAAATAGTTCTTACATATAAAGCGACAGAAAAAAATGAAATAATAAATTTCTCTATAATTAATGTGTACAGTTATTAAGAAGTAAATTTTATCTTCCTTCTGTTACTCTATTGCTATATTTATTTAGAAGAATAATTTCATGATATGAGAAAAATATATAATTAATTTATTTAAAAATTATCATTATTATATATTATTATTTAGCTAAATTTTTTTTGATAATGAATATCGCATTCTGCCATCTGCATCTATGAATGTTAATATTCTTCAATCTCGAAAGATTCACAAATCTTTCGAGGATCTTCAATCTTTCAGAATTTTTTTTTTAATTTTCCGAATATACCAAATTCAAAATTTTCATATGTTTTAAATATATATGTTAAATATATATGTTTTAAAATTTCTGAACTTCCTGAATATTCTGAATATTGATACTGACCAGAGGATCTCCTTCGGTATCACTATGAGTACTTCCGAGACTTTTCACGCTGGAGGCACCCACACCGGAAGTGTGCCCGCTGGAAACGACATCGTATCCCACGTCTTCAGGTCTCAGACGTAGAAGAGCATCGCTACCGCCATGCACAGCATGCGTCGAGAGCCATGGATAGCTGGACGTAATGAATTGCGCTGGATCCTCCCATGTGGATTCACCATTCCCATTTCCGCTTACGCGTCTTCCGTACAGCGTTAATCCTTCTCTGACCGCCTCCACTAGATAAGGTATTACCGAATAGTTCCATAAATCGGTAAACCACACTTGAGATCCAGCCACTTCCATCGGACACGATAGGAAAAGCCGTGGTCCTGATAAATTATTAATATTATTATTATTCAGTTCTAATTATTGATGATAGGGAAAATTAAAGATAACAAAGTTTCGGCAAAACAAAATAAAATTTTACCACAGATCCATGAGCGTCCTTTAAATTTCGCAGTTGAAAATTATTGATTCTATTATATCGTATTGATCTAGTTAAGAGAACCGATAATTGAAAATAGTAAAATTGTTGAGAATTTTTATTTTAAATTGGACTTATTAAGCTCAAAAATATTATATCTTTTAAAATGTATTTTAAATATAGTTGTATAGTTAATATCCAATTACCTATGGTGACGTCGGAACTGCTATGGGTTTCTAGGAACTTATTAAGATGCAACCATACACGCGGTAGCCACTCGACTACTGCCGCCATTTCCGCGTTCCTCGTTCCGGCGCATTCGCGCAGTTCGTGCTCCAGTAATTTTCTTCTCAAATAACGTCCCAAGAATCCCTTAACCGGCTCCATGTGATTTGCACATAATACCCACCTGTTTAATTACATAATCAAAATAATTTATTAAGAAATCGACCTTTCATCTCTTCATCATTTAATTAAATTACACTAAATATATATATTATCTTACTTCTATCTTTATAGAGTAAGTTATATTATAATATGTTTAACGATTGTAATTCTAAAATTAATTTTTAGCATTTAATTTCTTATTGACAATCGCGCTCGTGTTCTTCAAGATTTTCTAATAACATCCAGAAATTAATTCTGAACTAATTTTACACATTTTATATTTTCACATATTATAATTTTATATATTAATAAAATTATAGATTAAACATGTGTTTATACCAAAAATGAAATTACCTGAAATTATGATGTAACTGTAAGTTGGTGGTACTGCAGGTAGCCTGGCTCATGGTACCAATGATAGCTGGACACGATGAGTGCCTAGTTCCTAGGAGTCCACTGAAAAGTTCGCCCAGAGATGCCGCATGTTGAAGATTTTCCAAAATAATCACTCTAGGTAGTTCGTCAGCGGCGTTTGAATCGCATCTTTCAGCGATGTGTGCGAGATATTGGCGCAATTCTTTACTAGATTTATGATCGACATTGAAAGTCGCAACGGCGGCGGCGTCTTTCGTATCATTGTCGGCGTCTACTAAGGCGTGCGCCAGTTTTCCAGCTAAGTAACTCTTTCCTGTACCACTTGGACCGCACAGAATCACTCTACGATGTTCCGTCAGGAGAGAGATCAGTCGCTGAACGATGGAACGCGGTATCAAGGTATCCACCGCTAGCCAAGAATAACCCGACAACACTAGATAGATAGTCTTTACGTGGCCGACTAGATAACCGCAGGGTAACAATTCGGGATGCTGAGAATCGGTAGTGCATCTGTAAAGTGAAGAGAAAAATTTTAATAATTTTAAATGACGATAAAAGAAACAAATCTTAATAGCAAGTACTCCTTTAGAATTGAATTAATCCATTATTTAAAATCGTATACCTATCTTATACTATTTTAGTACTTTTTAATTAAATGCGCACCTGGAAGCCTCGCCGAGATGATACGCGGCGACACATTCAACGCCAAGACCTAAATTCGTCACGGGGTCCACCCGAGAAACATATTCCTTGAAGCAACGCCTCACTATAGAATCTAGCGCGTCCCAACTGGTCTTGTTGCTGATGCACACATTGGCGATCACGCAATGTGGTGGTTCACCTATGTTGCCATCGGCGGAACTCCCAGTAATCAAATTGTAGTTGAAATTTCGCTCACTGCCGAGATAGACGGCCACATTGATTCTCTTGCCGTCAGTGTCTTGTTCGAGAACTGGTTCTGTGGCTGTCGCATTCGATGATACCACGGAATGTTCGACCGAGACGTTAAGATCTTCCAGTTGATCGGCCGTGGAACTGACGTCGCCGTTTGACAACGCTGCGACACTCGACGCCACCTCGGTCATACTAAAGCGTCGATCTGGGTCACTGGGTAGAGAGGATTGCGATGAAGTGAGCGACTTTGAGGTCACTAGTCGTTGGAGTCGCTCATTGTTCTGCTTCAAGTTCAGCATTTCATACTGTGGGGAAGAAGTAATAAATTCATATAAAATAAATTAATCAAAGATATAAAAATTATGCTCCTTCTCTAAATAAAAAATTTGAAATATTAATTTATAATAAGTTGCTAAGCTTCCCTAAAATGACAACTTTAAATTAGAATGTATGAATTTTTTTTCTAAGTAAAAATTATATGTGTATTCACCCTCATTTTGATGACCGTATCCTTTAAAGACTCCAGCTGATGAGCCGAAGATAACGCTTCCAATCTGATATCTGTAAGCACCAAGTCTTTCTCCCTCAATTGCTTCTTTAATTCATCCACGTCTTCGTCTTCTTTCTTGTAGAGTGCCGAGCTGCTCTTGCTTCCCGACAAAGGATTCTCATGATCGGGAGATTTCTGGCCGTTGTTCCTTGCGATTTGTGTCCTTGAAGACTCATGTTTGGACGCGGTTGGCAGTCTAGGACTGTTGGGAGCGCTCAGATCGCCGCCAGGACTTTCCTTGCAGTCCTCGGCATCGGAGACCGAACCATGTCGGTTTTTACGCGACCTCGAGAAGGCCTTGGAGAAGGAGCTACGTAACCAGCCCTTCTTTTTGTGATGACTACTACTGGCCGAGCAAGCGCTGCTTAATGAGTTCAGAGACGTCACGCTATCCGCGGATAGTTGTCTTGCCATCGACGCACCCTGATGATGATTGTTGCTGCCGGTACAGCCAGTAGTACCGGATTCGGAATCGCCTAAAGTATGACGCCGGCCATTGTTAGCGGTTGGACCGTTGTTCAATCCAGCTTCGGCACTCTGCTTGCGCAGCCTTTCGATTGTTTCTCGGAGTTCCTGAAGTTCGGAATCCTGAAAAATAGATAAAAAGAAATTTTTAATAGCAAAAATATTATACATCTGCATCGAATGTCTATTAAATCTAAAACGATATCTTCATATATTTCTTCTTATCTTTTGATGAAATTCAAATTTAGTGTATCATTTTTTATCTAGTGTATCATTTTATCAAAAATTGTTGCAAAAGAAACTTTTTTTTTATCAAATTGTGAAAATTTATTAAAATATAATATTATAAATAATATTATAAATAATTATATTATAAGTAATATTTTTAAAGTGTTTTTATACTTTTTTCTCAGCTGTAGCTGTGAGTTGCTGCAATCTCTGGGTCATATTGGATAATGATTGCTCAAAAGCTGATACCACGTGCGCCTGAAACAAGCAAATAATACGCAATTTTTAATATCTATATAATTTCAAATATTTTAAATTTAAATTTTCATAAAATAATCACAAAAAATCGCGTTTCATCATTCCTATTTCGAATAATATTATGTAAACTTTTAGAATTACAATTTTGAGATATATAATTTTATTGTAAAGAATTTTTTTATTATATATATTATATATAATATATTATATATAATATTATATATTATATTAATTTTATTTCTATTTTAGTGATTATTAAAATGTGCGCCATTGCACTATTTATTTCCTTACTCGATACAGAGTTTGCAATTATTAAAATACAAAAATGTATGAAAATGTACATTCTATCAAAGCAATGACTATTTTATGACACGTTATCTCGCGTTAAATAATAACTATGTTTGGCGAAGTAATGTCGATAAACATTGAAATGGGGTGGATAGCTTATAGTTAATAGTCGTCGTTGTAATCTCTTTTATGAGAAGTATCTATCGCAGTGCTGTATCGGAATATCAGACTCGTGTTTCTCGTCACGTAATTACTTTCTCAACATCTGGATGTTTTCAACGCTGTGCCACGAGGCGAAGAAGATAATCAGCCGTGGCGTAGGAAGAAAGTGTTCGCATCGAAATGCTCGATAATCTAAACTGGATGCGAAATTCCTTCTGTCGATTTCTTTCTTTGCTCTCTCTCTCTCTCTGTTCACTCCGCCGATTTTCTTTATTAATCATTACCATGCAACGATCGATGACTGCTCGTTGTTCACATCACTCTTTTTCAATCCTTTTGTTATTACAACTCGCGACTGTAACCGATACACATTTAAGATAAGCAACGACACACTTTGATTAGAAATTCATTTCAGCTTAAGGTAAGAGTTTGCAACATCGTTGTATCTAATATTATAATTAAATTTTGATTATCTTCAAACGAATAAACAATAATGTAATCTTGCTATAATATAGATGCACGACACTCTTATTTTCTAATAATGACGTTTGATAGTAAAATTTTCAAAGCCATAAAGAAATTGAGAGCCGTTTGTGTTGAACGCTTCTCAAAAAAACGCTTTGTTTGGTATAACGTAAGCGAGATGACCCACGTTGCGACTCACACATCTTTCGTATTAACTTGTGTTTTCCTTTTCATTTCTTCGCAAAAGAGAGTAAGAAGAAAATGAGAAAAAAGAAAGAAGCGCTTGTCATGTTGTACATTTAGAGAGTGATGTAGTATCATTTCTTTGGATAATCTCGTTTGAATAATACTGTACAAATAATATAATCATACAATTATACATACATATACAATTAATTATTATTATTACAATATTATTTGCTTTTATTAATTGCCGTAATTTAATTGATTAAAATTTAAGGTTATTTTTTTATTAATATTCTTTCAAATTTGTTTATTATTAATTCATTAATGATTCATATATATTATTATATTTCAATTCAATCTACATATAATATTAGATTAGTCCAATTATACTGTATTAAATATTTTATATATTATATATTTGGATTTTGAATTTGAGGAGACAAAACTTACTTAAAGGTACTTAAATTTACTATAAAAACGTTTTTAAATTTTTTTAATTATTTATTCATAATCCTTGCCTTTCGGCTTTGGATGGCTTCCAGTTTTTCTTACAGAAAAACGTTTTTAAATAAAAAAAAAGGATTGGAGAACATAAAATTTATGGTTTTTTTTCTAACAATAGTCTTTTATTTGCGGAATAAAAACACGATCGTTGAATTCGCTTCGATCGCTATCCCGTGTACTATCGTGTAAATCTTAGAAATTTCCTTCGGGATCTTTTTTGTCTCAAGCACTGGTATCAGCTGTTCGCTATTAATTCATAAATATAAGTATCATCTTTTTCTTATTTCTCAGGAATATGCAATCATAAAATTCTAAGAGGACAATTAGCGGGACTTTTTTCTCGCGAAGAAACGAATGTGGAATTTCATTAGGATCGTGAACAAAGGAACCAGTGGGAGCCGAAGATTCCGCTGGTGTGTATAGGTGCGAGTCTACAGTCGCGCGTAATTCCAGAGGAATTATACCGCACATAAAACTGTAACAGCAAACGTGGGACATGTAATTCGCCTCCGCGAGCGAGTGTCTTACTCTCGGAGCCCATTGTCCCACCTTATTATTTTAATGTGCAACGTAGAATGACTCTCGACATGACTCTGCAGCTGGAATATGAGGTCTTTTTTTCGAACGAGTACTTATGATAAAAAAGCTGTTTAAATCCAAATAAAATTTGTGCACTTGAGCAGTATTAATAGATAGTAATTTAAATATGTAAACTATATTGTACTCCAATTGAAATCTGAAATTCAGGATATATATTTTTCCAAAATTGAAAATATAAATATCATAACACATAAAATTAATTAAATTAAAAATTAAAGTAACTGAAAAATGAGTATTTTTTTAGAAATAAATATTTTTTTAGAAATAAATTTGACTTCAAAATTTCTTAAAGAACACTTAATTAGAAAGAAATTGATTGAATTCTGAGTGTTTGTTCGAAGATAAGAATACTCGAGGCCGAATGAGGTCGGTGAATCCACTTGTATAGACCTCGGTATGAGCTGTAAATATTGGCTCCCACGCTCGCCGTTAAAGTGCCCGGCTTCACCTACCGCCGAGATACATCCAAGAAGTGAGTACGTACACGATGTACGCTCGTAAAATCAACGATCCACCTCGCCTTACTCGGTCTTACACCTTCCTCGAGCACTTTATTTCAGACGTGTCTTACGTCAGATTATATTCGATATGTCGAGTTCCCGATGCATTTTTTGAGGTGCAATTATGTTTAGTTACGGCGACGTAGTGTTAGTTGAGAGAGCAATTGCGACACACGAACGACAATGAAATATATAAATCTGATTTTTCTCAAAGAAATATGTGTACATTAACAATGTAATTTTTTTTTTAAATTAATATGCTAAAAGTTTAAAATTAATGGAAAATTTTAAAAATTTCTCTCAAGTCAGAATTAGATAAAATTAAGTCAATTTGGCTTAATAGTTAATACAATTAAAATATAGTTGCATTATTTATATGCATACTACGTAGGCTATAAAAGCGTGACGACTATGTTTTTAGGCTTACAAAATGAGAGCGTTTTATAAATTATAATTTTTGTTACATATTAATATATTCTTGATATCAACTTTTTATAATAATAGAGAAAAGTTTCCTTTCACCGAAGGAAAAGTCTCAGTTTGCCTTGTTGTGCGTCGAGCTTAACGAAAGGTCGGCCAAGCTGAGGACGGACCGAGCTAAAAACTGGACCGGAAGCCTGCGGCAAAAACGCACGTGCCGAGGAGTAAAATGCATCGCGCATCGCGTACAGTGACTCGCCTTGTTCTCCAGGAAAAACATCAAACGAGCGGTGCATCTTGACGAGAATACGTCGTGAGTGAATGGCTCAGCCAATATTTTAATCCTCAATGTCTCTTTCAATTACGTTTGTCAATGTCTTATTACTATCTATAAGATTGTAAATAAAACAAAGATAAATAAAAAAAATAGTAATAAATTAATTTAAAAAATTTAGTAAAATACCGCAAAAATTCGATGATAATAAAAAAATTTTAATATTGTAATAAAATACGTTATTAAGCATTATGATGATTTTTTTAAAATAATCATTGCACTATTAATTATGTATTAATAACAACGTATTTCATAATTTTTAGTAAATTTTAAAGAATTATACAAATTTTCTACTTTTCGTTAGAGTTTTGACACAATTTTTTGTAACTGTTAAATTTGCATAAAGTCAGATTATTTTAAAGCCATTTCAAACAGTAAAACAACTTGACATTTCTCATAAATTATAAATTATAATTCGTCTCACTGGAAAAGTGTTAAAGTTATTGCTTTCCTTATCGAGAAATTTCGCATATTTGCATATATATGACGAATAGAATGTTTTAAAATAAAGAATTAAATAACAAAGAAATACATTCTACGTGCGCGAAGTAAGTATAAAACTGTAATTGTAGTCTTTCAGACATTACCAGAAGACCTAAAAGATTGCGACAATGTCTTGTAAGTCTATATAGCTCTAAATGCAGTAAATCAATTTTATAGGCTAATTATATTTTATTGAATATGAGATACATCATTTATTATATCCATTTTAAATGTCCCTAAATAATTATGAATTAATTACTGATTAGATATATTTATTTTTTAATTAGATATATATAAAGAAACATACTACGAAAAAAACGATAATTTTCCGTAAATTTTTTTCTGTTTCATTGAATTAGATGTACAAAACATGAAAAAAACTGTAACGAAATCTTCCAGAGCCTTGTAATTCCGTGAAATCCGCGTCTCGAATTTTTCGAACGATATTGCAACATGTAACATTTCGCTGAGAAGAATATCGCACTTCTGCGGCCTGGGAACTGTTAGCCCAGTTAGCTCGGGTCGCAACGCTTCAAGGATTACACCGTGTTCACAACGTATATTATTTCTATTGTTCCCATCACAATATATCTCTCCGTATAATTACTTGAGCAGAAAGAAGAGTGAGGTCAATATTATTATACTTAATAATTAATGCCGCAACATTTTCAGGACATTTTCAGAGTCAAGGTTAACTCAAATTACGCTTTTATGTTTTACATATCTTATTTCAAGTTTTTCCTTGAGAATATTGTTTCTAAATATTTTATTATTATATCTCAAAAGTACTTGTGTGCCATCATAATTAATAAGGAATCATGAAAATTCGTGTGTGTATTCTATTATTTGTTTTTTTTCAGTTTATTAATTTTTTTATTAAAAAACGGCTCTCTCTCTCTCTCTCTCTTTCTGATATTTTGTTACATTTCAAAAACTATTTGTCACATTTCGTGAAAGATATTTTTACATTCTAGGAATATTGTTCTTATAATAATAGGAAATAAATGAATAAAAGATTTTTCTTTTTTATAATAATAGTAGCAATATTTCGTTGCAATTCTTTCTTCTTATATTATTTTATATAAGTATTACTATTTATATACGATACTTCCTTTAAAGCGATACGTTTATATCTCATAAATAGTGATATATTATATTTTCAACTAGAATACATTTAGTAATTATTAAATTTGAAAGTATAGAAAGTGAAATTTGATAGAATAGATGGTATAGATATTAAAAATACATATATCAAATTTCGTAATCATAAAATTTCGTATCATAAAATATTGTGATTAGCGTTATTAATCGCGATGAGAAAAAAAAACAAAAAAGAAAAAACGTAATTTCATTTGACAACTCAAAAAACGAAAATATCTACGTGTATACAGAAGATGCATGTTTACACACGATATCCGGCCGAAAGTGCACCCCCGATACGCATAAATCTTTTTCCCTCCTACAGAAACGGATAAGACAGCGATCTCGGCAAGGGTGTTTATAACACAACGGTCTGTCACAAATCCCAGTGACAGTTTTATATCTTTTTACCACGTGGCGTTTAAACTTCTCTTGAATATTTCGACCTGACGAAGAAAACAAAAAAAAAAAGATTACGGTTTACGAAAATTGTTTCGTCAGGAGTATTTGTTTTTAAGTTTCAATTTTTGGAGAGTCTTTCCTAAGAAAAATGTCTTTCCTAGTGATTCATCCTTAAGAAAATTTTGAATTTCTAACCTTGAAATATATAGTTTATTGAATATAGAATTACTAAATTTTTAATATAGTATCCTATGTATATAAAATAAATATACACACAGTAAATTAAATTAAAATATGAGATAAGAAACATTAAGATAAATTAACATTATAATATAATATAATAATTATAATAATTATTTATATAATAATTATTTATATAATAATTATAATAATATAATAATTATAACAATAACGTTAAATCGAGAAATAAAATTACATAAAATTTTGTGAGAGAAATACATTGTATATGTGAAATTTATATTACAAAGATTAATGTCAGATCCTAAGCAATGATCAGCTTGGGCGGAGAAAGTAAGCAGGAGGCGTGTCGTACGAAGCGTCAGTGACTAAAATTGATGTTTTAATCAGTGCGATTGTAGAGCTTTGAGACCGCGAAAGAGTGGATTGGTTGCATAAGAAGATGGAATACATCGTAGACAATAAAATTCGCGATTGACCAATCGTTTCTGATCAATTGTGCAATTGCCTCCGCGAGGTCTTCGATAATCATGGATTGTCTTTTTTCACTTCATTCACAATAGACAAGGAAAGGAAGAACGTAAGGAAGACGTAAAAAAAGAGCCTTGAATTTTTTATAAATCATTCAAATCATGTAAAGCAGAGTCTAAAATTATCGAGTTATTTCTTCAGTTATTTCTGATTATCTAAATGTAATCAAGAAGAAGAATTCTTCTACATACATAAAAATCTAAGAAAGCATTGAAAATAAAAATTAAAACTAAAATAGAAGTTATTTCAGAAATGTTTGAAACGAATGATTGATCTTACGTAAGACATAAAATGTGTAACATGTGTGATTCCAATTGACGACAGCCATATTGTCGTCGTCGGGATAGGGCACGATTACAAAGAGTGCCGAAGTATGCGCACATAATTATTCAATCGGGACTACGAGTGGTATTGTCGACCTACGCTTTATTATGCGTCGTCGTCGTCTTTCTAAATACACTGACGGAATCAAGCATCGAGTTCAATTTCGACAGTAAGGCTTTATTATCGAATTTATTATTTTATTGCTTTAACTACAGTTTACTTTAACAACGTTCGTTACCACGAATAAATCATATCTATATATATATCATCACACTCGTTCGAAGTCTGTACTCCGATTAATATATTTATATGACAATTCACATACACAAGATGGGAATATATTATCCCTTCATTTTTTCTTCATAAATTATTAATACTTTACATATATTAATACTTCTTTTAATACTATCAATACTTTAATAAATTTTGTTTCAATAACTTTAATTATTTTTATCTTAATAATTAATATAATTTAATGTAATAAACTATATTTGCAATAAAATATCAGTGCGTTTGAAGAAACGAAATAAATCAATTGCATGTTTATAAAAATAATTTGTAAAATTTAATGCGCGTAAAGATGAAGGGTTAATTAACATAATTTTATATGTGTACAATCGGTCTTTTATAACATATATATATATATATATAATATAATTTGATTGCAAGACTAATTATACAGACATTGACAAAAAAGTTGCTGCATGATTCTCGCCAAACTAACGATTCCATAAAATCGTTCGTTTATTACATCACTATGACTTGTTTCGTTTTTTTCTTTAAATTAATTTCTTGTAAACAATCATACTTCGTTTGTGGCAATGCAAATAGTCTTATAAATTTAAATATTATGTATGCGATCTATTCTATTTTATTGAATTTATATTAAATATATCGAATGAATTAAATGCACATGCTTTATAAATTCTAAATTATATTTATTTTTACTACATAAAAACTTAATAATTTTTTAGAAATTAATATCTCTAATTTTTATCCATTTCAATGCGTTTTTTTGCGTGTATTTTTTAATATAATTATTAACATCATAGTTCTCGCATTGAGAATTACTGACCTAAAATCACGAGGTGCGACCACAATTTTGATCCTGTTGTTAATTAACGCGACTCATCGACGATACTCAATTTACCTGTAAGGATGGGCAACTGCGATGCCTGTACTTTCTGGTAGCCAGCTCCCACCAGGGTATCACATTTTGGGTTCCTCGTGGTTTTACAGGATCACTAACCGCATGTTCGTATAATGGCTCCAAGATGGATCCATTTCCAGAGAACCTTTTAAGAGAATCAAGCTGATCCTTTGCGAGATTCCCTCTTCTCGGTAGAGTAGCGAAAACGCTAGCTTGAACTTTGCCATCTGTTTCCTTAGATTCCAAAGAATTGTGTCTAGTTCTGGGAAAGAAATCCTGCCGCTGTAAGCAACTAGATCGCTCCAATTGTCCTTTAAGAATCACTTCGGTGGCGTCCATGATATAAAAAGAACCTTGTCGAACTTTCGCGAGGTTTTCATCGTTTTGTTTTCGATTGTTGACATTATCATTTGAGCAAGATTTCTGTAAATCAGAGTTGTTATGAGAAAATCTTTTACCGTCAAGGACATCCTCGCTGGACTTGTGAAGCGGTCTCGAAGAGATTCTGGGTCTTCTCGAAGGCAACGTATCATATCGACGATCTTTCAAATGATTCTCCATAGATCGCACCTGCTCTAGTTTACCCGAAATCCTCTCCAGGATTTCGTTAGAAGCCCGTTCTTTTCTCAATGATTTCTCCTGGTCGACTCGAGAGCGATTCTTGCGAATCGCAGTGGTGACCGGCAATCGATCTTTCTGAATCAAAACTTCATCGTCCGTCGAGGACGATGAATCTTTGATCTCTAAACTTGCAGATTTGCTTCTTTTCGGAATCTCTTTGTCGCTATTAGATTTTGATTGATCCTGCGAGTTGCTTTTTTTCAATACCAACTCTTGAGAAATCTTGTTCCTGGCTGGATTTCGTTTCTGAGAATCGCAAATTTTTGGTAGTTCCGTCAAGGACTCACTGATTGCGTATAAAGATTCAGTAGATTTGCTTGATGAGGCAGTGGTGGATCCTGTTGAGTGTCTAGACGTATTTTCAATGGATGAGGATCTCGGCAGAACTTTGGGCGGAAGTCTACCTTTGGAATTAGGTCTACGAAAATACTTGGTATCCTTTCTGGATTCCTTTTCATTTTTTTCTTCAACAACTTCATCTATATCGGCGCTGATGGGCAGCATAGGCGCCATATTTCTCTTTCTCACGTAGCCAAAAAGATTTCCGGATTGATCTTGCGGTAGCAATTCGCTTTTGGCGATTCTGTCGATCACTCCGTAAGTTCTAGGGCTCGCCTTCATCACTTCGTAATTTTTATCGATCTCTGCAAGATTCCGGTTGATGTCTTCGATGTATTTGGCCGTAGTGCGGTAGAGATCGCCGCTGGGAACGTAATTTCCATCAACTACGATCAATCGACGTTCGCGTCTGGGTTTGGAAAATACTTGCGGAATTGCATAGATGGGTTGTTGGTCATTGGAAAATCTCCGTTTAGTGTTTTCTAGTGTCTTCCGTCCATGTTCATTCTTGAAGACGGACGTGCTGTTTGAATTCTTGAGAAGATCGTTTTTGATATTTTCCAGATCTCTAATGTTGTTTTGTTTATCATTCTCTATTTCAATGTAAGAATCGTCCTTATTTTTGAAAATACAATTATTTTTCGAATCTTTTATAGAGCGATTGTTGAGCTTCTCGACATCCTCCTTGGGTTTCTTAAATACATCGCGTCGATTTTTATTGATATTCGTGAAAGTATTTTTTTGACAAGTCGTGCCGACAACGCAAAAGGGTTTCAAGTTTGTCGGATTATCTTCCATTGGTACTGTATCATAAATTCGCCGATCGCACTCATAACGAGCACAATCTTCAGATTTCCATCTATAATGGCCGCAGAAGTTGATATCAGCTTGATGGTTCCACTTTTGCATTTCATAATTCTTATCATTATTTTCCTTCAAACGCTGAAGATTGCCTTGCGGAGCACCATTTTTCGAGTTGTTGCCGAGTTTGTCCCGTCGGGAAAACGTTTTCAATGTTATCTTACGCGGCTCTTCGAAATCCCGCGACCTGATGGCACGTAGGGTTCCGTAATTCTCGATTAGCGGTTGATCCTGGCCAGGATCAGCCCATCTGGGCACCTGTCGCGCGTCTTCCGAGACCCGGAAGTTTGAAAGGCGCGGCAAAGCGTACGGGCCACCTGCCTCCTTTAATAGTTCCTCGGAATCGGAACGATAAACGGCACGCGGCCTGCCGCGCGATCTTATGGTCGCAAAGCCATCATGAACGCGACGTGAACATACGTTTATGTCCATCTTCAACGAGCTGTTACGAATTTCTTTTCTTTGACATTAAAATCAGCAAAGGTTCACATGATAAATATTTTAGGAGATTCACACATCTTGAAGAAATATAATAAAGATATCATGGTTTCTTTTTCTAATTTTTAAGATCTTTTCCATTTTTTTATTTTAATAAAAAATATAAATTGAATCTTTTTCATATTTTATTTTTTAGTGCTAGCAAAGGATATATGATATCTTATTTTTTAATTTTAAAGCTGTATGTGTTTTCTTTTAATCTCAAATTTATTTTATATATGATACAATTTAAATTTGATACAATTTAATTTTTAATTCATAGTTTATATGATATTGTTCTTGAATTTAATTGAATTCATATCTCATGTTAATCTCGTAAAAATATATGGATTTGCCATATATATATATATATATATATACACATATGTTTATTTTTAGATATATACGATTTATGTCGATGAAATTTCCATTTCCAACATCTTGTATCTTGAAGCACATCTTCCGATGAAGTTTGATCTATCACACTGTTAGTAAAAATTATATAGAGTCTTCTTTTATCGCGGATTTATTTGACGACTTTAACTCGTGATTTCAGCCACGGATCTCTGCATGAATAATGTATTATTTGCTTCGAAATCGTTTGCCTGAATATTGATGCAAGAACCGACAAGCTTATTCCTCTGATACGTTTGCAATTATATTTCTTTTCGTAAGTTATATGATACTTCAAAAAAAAGTAATCTGCGCAAGAAATAAAAATTCGATACTTCTCTATTGTTATATTTGTTATTACATTGTATATATAATCTAAAATTATAATAAAATATAATATTACATTATCAATTTTATATTCATTGCATTATGTATCTTTTATTTCTTATAATATTATTTTTTATCATAGTATTTTTATAGATTATAGATTATAGTATCATTTCAATTCTATTTTTTTTAATTTTGAAGTTTTTGAAAATTCAGAATAAAACAAGATAAATACATCGACTGATGTTGTTAGTTATTTGAAAAAAAATTTAAAGAAAATCACACATACGGGGTTGCGCTTAGCAAAGCAGCTGTCACAATAGTAACATTGATAACATTTGTGGGTCTCAAGAACCGATGACGTAACGTTTTGAAGCTAATAATTTTTCCAACTATTCCGATCGAAAAAAAATTACTAATTTACTTAAATCATATTCGTTGTAATTATATCATTCATTGTAATTGTATCAATTTAACTAGACACAGACAATGAAAGTAGCAAAAGTAAATTGCGTATTAAATGCTTAATTCTGTACTAGAAAGATTAACGGATTCTTGCTTTAAGTTAGATGCTATAATAAGAACCGATGACCTAGATCGACCCGGAATCATCCAGAGCATTGATTTATCAGTGAATGATGAGTATGGTGCGATAAGGAGTCTTCTGCCAGCATCTGAAAATGCGCATCTCTTGCGATAATATTATAATTAAGACCATCTGGTGAGGAAAAGATACGGGAGCGATACCAAATGTCGTCGTTCGAACTAAATAATCAATTTCAAACTAAATGTATTTACCGAAACTTAATTAAATTATTCCATATAGTGGAAAATTCAGAGATAATTACAACTAGAAAGCTATGCAACACGGAGAGATGTTAATCGACCAATTAATTAATACTACTACTGCTTACGAATCTGAAATCCAAAACTCGATGTTATCCATGCGAATAATTAGCAGCTTGTTAATCATAAATTACGCGTCTTCTATCTATATATTTCTATTTAGGTTTGTATAATAAAAAATTATAAGAAAAATAAATATTATTTGTATTAACAAATAAAATCGTATTTTACTTTCAGAAAATATGGTTAAAATAACATTTATTTTTTTAATAAAATATATTTATTATATTTTTCATTTAATTTTTTAAAAGAAAAACAGAGAAAAAGATAAAACTGCGTTACATTATGAATATAAAAAAAGAAATTTGGATAGGCAGATTCCAAATGTTCATTTTGTCGTTAATAGATGATTAGCATAAGGTCCATTAATATTCTAAATTTATTTATTAACATGCCACATACAATCAAAAGTTTCACTCGTCACATAATCAAAGTTCATCTTGTCGTCGATTAGTACGAGGCCGTCACTCGTTTTTTCGATCGTTAACGCGGCTCGTAGGCGCGTAGCGTAATGTAACGACGGACATTACAAGCGATTTACAACGCTTACAAGCTCGCGAAAGAGAAGCAGCAACAAGATGATGAATATGACAGCGCGCAAAATTGCCAATAAACGCATTTACGAGACTCGCGAAGAAAAACTGATTTTTCAATTGAAATCATTTCTCGTGTAATTATTTGTTGTTTAATTGCAAACATATAATTATTTTTATCACACCTTTTACAAAAAAAATGAAAAGAGAAAATTAAACTTATTCATCTTAAATAATTAATATTTTTTGTGCGTGTAAGTTTTATTCTTCATAGTTAAATATATTTATACAATTAATATATTTACATATAATTTAATTTTTATATATAATCAAAATTTAACATTTAATTTATATTTTTGAATTGACATCTTTTTTTTTTTAACAATTTTGCAATTTCTACGTCGCTAATTTTTATAACGATTTGTATCAATCCATAAATATAATAATAATATTTAGAAAGAATATTTAGAAATCATATATATAGTTTCTTAGAAGTTATACGAAACACACAAACACAAATGGCGTTTTACGAAAATAAATGTCTAACTTGTCAAATCCTCATCAAATAATTTTTAATGTTTTTTTTATTAAAAAATTTTTCAATTCGTTCTTTTTCCCGATAAGTACAACGTAAAAAAGCGGTTACATCATTTCCATTTGAAAATGGAATGCGATTCAATTAATGTTGCGGCGGAAGGATATTCTCGGGAGAACGCAAAACGTCCTGCAAATGATATATGTATAGTTCTTCTCGGTCGAGAAGTGGCCGTCGAGGTCGATACGGCTCGGAAGCTACGAGCAAAAGAGAGCACTTGGTGATCGTTATTGCGAGACCGATCGTGCCACGCGAAATCAGAACGCGTGAAAAGAGAGCGAAATTATTTGTAAAGTTACACTTTTTTAACGTACGCTTTAAAGATAGCACACTCACATTTATATTAAATCACACATTAAGAACATGGATTACAAAATCCACTAAATATTTTCACGAGTCGAATTAGATTAATCCTATTTAAAGAAAAAAAAAAAAAAATATATATATATATATATATATGGAGAAAAGAATCATGCAACTCGCGTGAAAAAATTACAGATAGAAAAGTCCAATCATCGCCGAACCTTTCGCCGGATAATTCCGGATAATTAGCGGTTATTAAATCCCCCTCTTTCTTCTCTCCTCTCTTTTCTCTTCTTTCACTCTCCATCTCAACGTAACTCGTTTTGCCTTTTTCGTTTTACATTCAACTGTACTGCGAGTAGTCTGCAGCAATCTCTCGCGAACATAGTTTCCGGGATATGGATCGAGTTGAACGATCTAGACGAGATTCGTGGATGAGCAAGAAATTCGTTTCCGGGAAATTTTACAAAATTTTCGTAATCTCTTGATATATTCCTAGATATTTAAATCAATATAATAATATTGAATGTTTGAATTTCTCTTCATGAGAAAATAAAAGGGCGAAATTCAGAGAAAGGGAGAAAGGGAATGCAAAACGCGACAATCATTAAAGGCAAATAAAAGTTGCACGTCACGCGTGTATTGCTCGAAGGAAGTCTCCTTCCCTTCTGTAAAACGACATCCGCGGCCGTGACGGCTTTGTCCTTATACGCGCGCGTGCGCGTGCATACATACGCACACGCGTAACGCAGGTGCATTTTCTCTGTCGCGAATTATCGCATTTTTCTTTTTAGCGGATAGAGACCCATAAATATTAATATCCCCGTAGATGTCAATAGCGAGTGTCTCGCCTTGTTACAGTTACTTCTTCTTTTCCGTCTCGTCACCATTAATCTTTGTTTGCACTTTGTTGCCATAAGGTATTCATCAATATATATTTATTGATGATGAGAATTAAGTTAATATTCTAAAAAATAAAAAATAAAAATTGTTATTTTTTAATCAATTATAAACAGCTGAATTTTTCTGAAGCTGAAAATCACTTTTTTTACTCATTCTATTTTTAACAAATAACAAAATAGGAATCTATAATATGTATTCATAATAAAAGTTATATAAAAAGATTTTTTTAACTAATTAACAAAAATATATAAATACTCATCGAATTATTGCAATATTATATTATTATTTTTGCTAAACTATTATAATTTACTACGTGTATAAATTCGTGTTCGCAATTCTTTACATTCACCAGAAAGGACATTCTTTTCGTAACATCTGTAACTTGTGCAACGTACAATTTTTCGCGAAATGAGTATTATACGTTATATGCACAAAGGACAAAGTGAGAATCAAAGGTGGTTCGTGGTTCGTGCGACAACAATCGTGAACGGACTTCGCGCGAGAAACACGACAGTCGACCGAGCATTGACGCGCGCAGGAACTTCGACGAAATAATTACAGAGTCCTGCGATGAGATATAATCCTTTGATCTTGACGATCGGCGCGAGGCATGTGCCGGAAAGATCCGTAATTTGCTTTCAGAGCATGACAGGAGCGTGCCGCAACGCGCGGTAATCGCATTGTCGTATTGAATGTCTAAGACATTTGCATAAAAAATAAGGATGCATCTGCTTCCTTGTAAATAATCGGATTCCCACACTTTTTGAACTAGGAGCGAAAAATCTTCAAGATTAAATCTCATACAAACTATTAAATAAATATATCATATTTCGCAAGTCAGAAAATTTTGCGTAATAAATAATAAGTAATTAATAACATAAAACGTTTAAATTTTGATTAATTTGACACTGTATAAGACGTTTAATTGGAATATAAATTAATACCAATATATTAAGTTATATCTTTCTACCGTAATAACATTGTTATAATCATATATGACTGTGTTGTTGCAGAACATTTAATTTGTCCTTTTTGTAGTACCGATCTCGATATTTTATCGCAATGTTTTATCGGTAGTTCTATTATCGGTATCAAATAGACTAGTACGGAGTGTATTATTAACGCGCAATTTCGCGTCGTTTTGCGTGAGATAAATGCGGCGTATCTCGCAAAAATCATGGATTCGATGTTATAAACATTACGTAATGCGACGGAGAGACGATGTCGTTGTACAGGAATCTGCAAAGTAAAATCTTCATAAATCATGGAAGCGTGCTTCGCCACCGAACGCAAAGTATACGACGATTACTACTACTTGTTGCAAAGTGGCAAGAAACTGCAAATAAGATGACGATCTCTCAGTCTCGGTGCGCCGAGCAAATCGGGATTTATCAAGTTAAAACTCGCGCAAAGAACTTGCTATTCCGTCTGGCTAAGCCTTCTATTTCAACTGATGATCGATATACTAGGAAAGTCACAGCTCTCCGTTTCGACTGTATCGAAACGATCGTAACGGTACGAAATGAGATGTTGAGAATATCACGAGATGATAGATCTGAGTTAAAATAACGTTTAAGAATTTTGTAATTATCTTTCTCTTAATCTCCAAAGATTCCAATATATTATACAAGATAAGTCCGATACAATTTCTCGTTATAAAAAAAAAATGAAAAGATTAGAAGATTAATAAAAAAAAAAAAGAAATAAATTAATACTATTAACGTTTTATACTATTAACAAGTGACGATCTTTGAACAATATATTGTGGCCATTAAATTTCAGTATAAAATTTACATTACAGGTTGCTCCTGCGTGATGCAATCGTCACGTCACGATAATTAATATGACTTATTTTTCAAGGAAGCTATCAATTGATCGATGATTTAACTCGATGAGATCGCAAGATGCTCGTTTCTTTATTTTTTCAGGAATCAAGTTTTTTAGACAAGGTCGATCACGATTAAAAAGATCAGTTTCAACTGAATGGAATGTAAAATCGGTGTACGTCACCGACGAAATAAGTCTGCACTACGACGATATTTACTTTGTCTGCAACACGCATGCATACAAATGCAGCCTCGGTGCATATTTTTACGCGCGTCACGTAGACTTAACATTATCTAGAACAGTCTTGCTTCTTGTTTTTTTGTGGCAAGTAAAATCTTGATGTGATTTTATTGCAACTCTTAGAAGACAACGCGTAAAAGCATCTTGCTTGCTGATTCTTTTTAAGAACAGGCATTTCGCAAAAATCATAGTAATAAAAAATATATATTTTAGTAAAAGAATAATCAAAAATATATATATTTCCTAAATTCAATATCATATCATTAAATTTAAATTTTGCGAATACAAATATCAATCCATAATAATTCATAACAGACAATATAGATGTATTATAGTTTTTCTTATTAATAAAAAAATAATAAAAAATATTAGTCTCTATGAAATATTTCTTATCATAGTTTATTTTTGAACTATTGATTTAATCATAATTGCACGTTATATTAGATTGTAAATAATAAAATATCTTTGTTAAATTAAAATTATATAAATTAAATTAAATATTTATTTTAAAATTATAGATTTCATCTATATATATTATATTATATTATAAAGTTATATTATAAAACAAAAAACAAAATATATTTTTACACATTTTATTGCAAATGACTCTATTTGACATTCATGATAAAAAGATTAGAAATAAAGGTAGAAAGTAGAAATAAAATTGAGGTAGAAATAAAGATGAAGATGTGCTGGCAGTAATAATAATAAGTGCGACGATAATGATTCATCACAATGCTCGTGGGTTTAATTCATGGGCCAGAACGTATATACGTGCGCATGAACGGCCAAAGAGCTCGAAGATACAAGGCGTGGAGACCAAGGGACCCAGGGACTTGATTGGAGCCAACTGCCCAGCCAATCCCGTAGTCTCGCTTATTAAAAGTCGCGCTGTTGTTTCGCCTTTTGTCTCTCCTCTTAATGTTCAGCATTAACTGGCCGCCTTGAACGCGCATGTCCGCCTTTATGAGTGTCTCTACTTTTCACGTCTTCGAGAGCATCTCAGAATTCAAGGACATATAAATTAGAAAAGGAGAAAAGATTTAATGCAAGTCTAACAAAATCTAAAGGTTTAAGTATTTCAGCCTGATCTCAGTATTAAACTTATCTTAAAAAAAATAGGCAAAAAGTTCAAGGATCGCGAATCGTTCGAATCCTTGATGCGGCGACTTTGATTACCTCAAATTAAGGATGTCTTTGGGATTTTTCTTATCCTCGCGGAATCTATTTCTGTTAACGAAGTTGAGAATTGAGAAAAACGTGAGACTTCTCCGTCTGAGTTTCGTGTAATTGGATGGCTAATTGGCCATCGAGACAAATCAAGATTAATCCGATATCGATTTCGAGTTGGATGGAAAAAATATAATTTGAGAAAACACTAAGAGATTCAAACTATCTTGCGCTGTGAAAGAAAAACGTCGAGAAAAGATAAGCGTGTATGTACTCGTCACGAGAGGTTGCAGGATCCGGGCCAGACCCTTAGGCCCAATGGCGTAGGCTCTGATCTCTAGCCTTTGTAAGTTAGTCGCTTTTTTCTCAAAAATCTTAACATTTTCAAATCGAATAAAAAATATTAAAATACTAAAATATTATTGGATGTGAAAAATCATATTGAAGTATTAAAATATAAATATATTGTGATTTGATACAAATGTGTAATATTTAAAATTAAATTAGTTAATTTAAGATAATTATATAATATTTAAGTTTAAAATATATCATTAAATAAAAAGTACACTACATCTCTGTGTGTGTGTGTGTGTGTGTGTGTGTGTGTGCGCGCGTTCGTGTATGTGCGTGCGTGCGTGTGTGTGTGAAACCATATTTATTCAAATGTCATCATATAACTTAAGTTAAAATCATCTCCGCTACTATAAAATAATTTCTTCTTTAACTCATCTCTTTTTCGATTCTGAAATAAACATTTTATTTTTCGATTGTCAACTTCACTTCATCGAAATATTCCATATTCAAATCGAATCATAAAGTTCAGTTACGATAGTGGAACTCACGCAACTTTATCGGAGAAAAAAAACGAAAAAACTGGTTGTAAAAGTTTTACGAGACGCAGAGAGAGAGAGTGCTGCTGCTAGATATCATTTTGCGGGAGGACCGCGAGGATAATGATTATAATTTATGACTGACTGCGCCAATGCGCTCGCCGCTCGGCAAGTCCTGAGGATTAACGGAACTCCCACGCGTGCTCTCGGTACTGTCTTTCGTTCCAAGTTCATGAATCGTCCCTCAGTTCGCTTCCTAGTGAAGAGTGCTCTTGCTAATAAAGAATACCCTTTCTCTAAAGAGAGCAGAAATTTCGACTTTTGATATATAATTTATTATTTTAGATATTCACAATATAGAAACTTTTTTCATTAATTAAATGAGTTATTTAACATTAAATTTCAATATATAATTTAAATATATATTTTAATATTAATATTTATTTTTGTCATTACTGTATTTATTAGTATGCATTATTTGATTCTATTACAGATTTGACATTCAATATTCGATTTAATTTAAATATTCTACACACACACGCGCGCGCGCGCACACGCACACACACACACACACACACACACACACACACACACACACACACACACACACACACACACAAAATGCGCGCACGCACACATTGATGGTAATAAATATTGAGTACTATTTATGATTAGTATGTTATTCTATATGTGTGCGGCTTGGGCGTGGTTAGAGAGATTACAGATTAATAAATACATGCATCACGTGATCAGCACACAAAAGCGGAAAAAAAATATCCGATGCACGTCAAAATTACTAATTAGGTAGCAAAGTATATCTATGATTGGTTTATACTGCATTTAAATTTCGAGAGAAGAAAATTGCATTAAACACACAATATTATTTCTTCATTTAAAAAAAAGTTTTATTTTCGAAGTCAATCGGATTTCTTTTTAAGAAAAATTTCTATGAAGAAAGACGATTTGTCAATACTTAATATTAAACATTTGAGCAATTAAATCTTAAATTAAAAATCTAAAAAATTAAAGAATAAAACTTATCATATAATTATATCAAAAAGTTTTGTTTTTCGCTATAAACAACAAGTTAGAAAAGAATCCTATTACCAAAAGTTTAATGGAATTTACTAAATAAATTTGTATGAAACTGATAAAATTTAGACAGAGTTTCGCCTCGAACAAAAATTCATCTAGGTGGAATCTTGGTAGTTATTTTTTTCATAATTTTTATAATTTTTATAATTTTCACGATGTTTGATGCTTTCAAAAATATAATACGAATGTATATCTCGGAAGAGAAGCAAATTATGCAACATAATGAAGTAAGCAAGTGAAGAAATTCTCGCATTATGTGGTTTAATTGCAAGTATGCGCGTGTTGTGCGCTGTTAAGATATCAGAGAAAAACGCCGTCGTGTGCTAGAATCGTTAATGAGATATACATATGTGCCATATGTATGATATATATACATGGAAGCAACCAGTATCTGGGCCAGTGATGTATTCCCGTCGGCTGGCTAGTAACAACTTGAACGATCTCTGTTTTTAATTATGCTCTAAGGATCGATCTGGACGCTATTTGGATCGCTTTTGCGTCACATGGTCAAGGTGTTGTAACATCGGACATTGTAGAATAGTCGGAAGTGATGTAATCATTTACAGCGAAGTCACTCGTAAAAATCGAACTTGCCTCATGAATCATTCTAAGTCGTGATTAATAACGAGTCATTTCGAAGTGTTATATCCGAGAGATACTAAAGCTTTTTTTTACCAATTTCTTTTTTAAAAAATGCATTGAATTTAATTGACGGTATTTATTAGATGCTTAATTGACAACTGCATATAAAGTATATAATATTATATAATAGCAAATGACATAATATGATGGGATGAGATTTATGAAATAATAACATTTCATATAATTGTAATAATAAAGATAAAAAATATAAAATAGTATAATAGAATTTATAAATGAGAAGTTTAAAAAAGAAACTTTTGTAAATATCTTTACATATAATTGTAATTATTCATATACTATTTTTATTCTAATACTAATATAAATTAGTTTCAACTTATTTTTTAGTGATCGCGTAATTTCATGAACTTTGAATAAAATTTATATAAAATTACTTTAACATTTAATTAAATTTAAATATTTTTCATAAAAAAACTTTATGGGAACACCATGTGTATTGTCCCTGAAAATTTACTATTGTAAGGAATTGTAAAGGAAACACCACATTGATCGAATTTCTTCGGAAGAGTAATACTCTCGGAAAAATGATTTAAGGGATCTTTCGTTTCAAAATTGATTGTCACTGTAAAATCGCGAGGTCGTAGCGACGGAGTCGTAAATCTTATGGGCATTCGGACCCTGCGCATAAAAGAAACGAAACGCACATGTATTGTCAGCTCTCTTGCTCTTTGCTTCTTCGATACAATGCTTCGCAAGGATCAACATGCACTGAAACTTTCTACATCTCTTTCACTGAATATTTCGTTTTTACTAATCGCTTTCATAACTTCACAACGGCAATTTGACGAAAGAATCGAAGGGATTCAGGGATTTAATAATTTTCTCCGATCATTTCTGAAAATACTGTCACTTGTATTTTATCGTTGACTTTCGGCAGAAAGATTTTGTTTACAATCGAAGGATGCGCACGGCATTCTTTCTCTAAGCAGCTTCGTGCTAACAATTTTTAAATTGCGTTTAAAAAATAATCTTCAAAATTTATAGAAATTTAAATTTATTTTATTAGAAAAGATATATATAAATTAATGATATATATAAATAAATTGAATAACTGTTTTTGATTGAAATTAAAATTCTTATTAAGTTTAAAAGAAAGTTGCTTTTATCTTATTATTTTATCTTCATTTATATTATTGTTTATTATTAATCACATTTTTTAAATTATATTTACTTGTATAAAAAATTATTTTTCAGTTTCAAGGTAAATGTAAACAAAATTATATAACAATAGATCAATTTAATTATTGTAAAAACAGAATTAATATGCACATTACTTTTTAAATTATTTTCGGTCCTCTCTTTAAAATGATAAATTTGTTTAGAAGTGACTGAATCAGATCTGAGATATTAAAGTGATCTAAATCTTTTTAAGTATCATATGTTTACGATTTCATAATATGCGTCGAAAATATAAAGTGTTATCAGGCACTACTGAAAATAAATAAATAATAAAAGTTTGTCAAATATGATAAATATACATTCTGTCACGCGCAGTCTATTATATATTAAAAATTAGACTGCGAGATTTATGATATCGGGGAGGGTAATATGCGATCGTAAAACAGGGGCCAAATTAAGCAGAAATTTAAATTTCGATGTACAATCATCTTCTCGAATTTCCTGAGGTAAATAATCGATTTCTATCAAGTTGTACTACCTGTTGTCCAGTTTCCGGAATCAGAAGCGTACTAGTTCGGTCTCTAAATCTCCAACAGCTGCGATACGGTTCATTACGTTTTTGCGTAACATTGAAACTTCTAACTAGTAGAAAAATATATAAGATATTTCTCTACATATTTATAATTTTAATGATTTTAGTAATTTAGTGAATTTACACAAAAATAGTTCATTAAACAGTGATAAGAGGGATTTCTCGAAATTTACATAAAAACGTTAATTAAAAACCCGTAAAGTCCGAGAAGAATTGTGATTGCCTGAAATCTTTACAGAACGACAGAAGATCATCACTTTTGCCTGGATAAAATAAAAAGATAATCATGATTGCGTTTTTACGATTAATAGTAGCTCGTTTGTTTATACGTTTGTTATACAATTAGCGTAATCTAAGGCAAAAAGTTGGGCAATTAGCGATCGTGTAGTGAGAGAAGATTCGCAGGAAACGATTCGGGTCGCGTTTTGGATCGAGCGAGCAAACGCTTCGGATTTTCCGCTCTGTCGAGCGTTCCGTAGCGATTTATGTTGTACCAGCATTTAAACGTACAATTAGAGTGTGGAGTGTTAGCTAAGGCACATGTATATGTGCGTATTGTGTCTGTATGTGCTATTCTCCCTGCCAACAAGCAACACCAAAGAAAGATAGTATTAGTACATAGTAGTTCCAGAAATTTACATAATTACTTGACTGATTGTTTCGATCGATCGGCTTCTTACGGTATGCACGGTCATTTATCGCGATTTGCTCCTTTGCTACTATCATATACAATCTAATATAAAGTTAATTGAGTTATTGGAAAATTTCATTTTAAAAATTAATTTTAAAATAAAAGTATTCTAAAATAGAATGGTGTATGGAATTTTTATAGGATAGAATTTTTATAGAATTACGTTATTTCAATACATAAGTTCTAAAAGCAAAGTTATAAATTTTCAGAAAATGTGATATATATGTACACGAGAGATAAGCATTTCTTTCTTCTCTTTAGCATATTATAGAATGCTGATCGTCTTAAAAAATGTTTTAACATTCTGTATGCACCTCATTGCACTTATTCTGCAACAGCTGTATATAAAGTGTCAATATCTATATACGGATCCGATATCACGACACTTCTTCAGGATTGAGTTGGTGTCGTATATACAGAAAAAAAATGAAAAACGAACGTGAAAAGGATGGTATACGACGACGATGGTGTACGCGTCGGGAATGCGCAATGTAACCGACGACCGCGCAAAAATTTGCGATTCCTAAGAACTTAGAATTCCCTTCATTTTTGCCATATATGCACATGTGTACATTCGAAAGTTCGATGAACGAACTTGTGACCTTGACGAGGTCTCATTATTTAACATCAATATTTCAATCGCATTAAAGAGAATAATAAAACAAAACTATTGCTCTCTATTTTTGATTAGAACGATTCCTCTTCAGTGTACTAATGTACACTGCTAATTGAATTATTAATTAGGAAAGGAATTATAGGAAAACTTCATGATTACAATAAAATTCTAATTAATTAATTTTTTCTTTGTTTTGAGACAAAAATTAAGTTACTTGAAAAATACGCGCAATTGATTTCTTGTTAAGACGTAAGAATGTTGTATCCAAAATAAATTTTCATGGCAATCAATTCTCTCGTGTGTGGGCATCCTCGATATTGAAGATTGCAAAGAGGTTACTGTGCTGTAAGGGTAACGCGAGAGAAATGCGGCATACTTAGAGAATCGCTATATTCAGTGAGATGAATGTAAATTCGCGGCGTCTAATTTAACGCAAAATCTTGCATCGAATTCGCCAAAAATTAACTATGATAAGATCATCATAAAAAGTATAATCAAATTCAAATCCAGAGATGACTCCATTTTTTTAACTTCTTCGTTCGATTCAGATTTTCAATTCTTAATTTGGATGAAAATTACTCTAAAGCAATCAATATGAATTATAAACAATACGAAATGAATATTTTATAAATAATCAGCTTTCTAATTAATTGTTTACTAAATTAAATATTTATTCATATAATTCTGTAAAACACTATATCATTAATCATATCTGTAGATAAAGAGATTATACAATGACAATAGATTATAAAATAATATCAAGTTTAATAGAAAACTGAGTAGAATTGTTCAATACAAGAGAACAAGATCTGCAATTTATTACTATTATATTATAAATAAATTTAGTTTCTCCAATAAAATTTATAAATTTAATTTCGCAAGCTCATCATATAAACAAATCAATTTTTAAGTAATGCACGTGTTTATTTTCTCATATTTTTCTAAAATGTAATCGAACTGAGATAAAATCGTATTACTAATATTCCACATGTTCAATAATTCGAATTATCTTATCGAATTATCTTAATGTGCGATAACGTATCAGAGGATAGTTTGATGCTCCGTACATATGCATCCGCAAAATATTGATAGATTCAGATGTACGATTCCGTTGCAATTACTTTTCTTTCTAATCTTCTTCTTTGATGATTCACAAAGCCGTCATATCAATAATCCACGTTAATGAATTCTCTGAACTATATCACATCACCATGTCGATTCCAATCGCAAACAAAACACTGATGAATCACGATTAATTCGCGAAGAAAAATACAAACGCGATGTAAAACGCTGCGCATCTCGACGCTAACTGAGCGCAAGTGCGCAAAGCGCGTTCCGCATTCAGTGGCGGTTTACAGGGCCTGAGTGACGCTCTATCCTATTGGTCGACGACTTGAGACCTCGTGGTCCCGCCGCCATTCGGTTGCAGGTGCAGCGAGTCCACGGGACCACGAGGTTTCGACTTGTCGACCAATAGAAAGGAGATTGGACTGCAGGTGCAGCAAATTCGAGAAACCGTCCATGCTATACAACGCGCGCTTTTCAAACAAAATCGTCTATTTTAAGTTGTATTTAGTTCATATTAATTACACGTTTACACATTAACACGTTTATATTGTATTGGATAAATCCTGAGCAAAAATTAAATCAGAGGCTAATATGAAGGTTATCCTTAATACAAAGTCAGATTCTGATAAGAGTCATATCAGGCATGTAACGCAATTCCTTTTAAGAATCTGAATAGCTTGGTAAGGACCTGATTTCTTGGCTTTGTCAGGTTTCTAATGAAAAATTACATTTCTGATATTTAGGTCCAGACACTTTATTAAAACCTGATTTATAGTAGTTAAGAGTTATTATTGTAAAGACCTTATTATATCCCAATATTAAATTTAATTCAATATTTAATATAATAAATTAAAGAAATATTTTTTAAAATTATTTTGCTCATTGTTAATATAACAACATTAAGTAAAATAAAAGTAATTGAAAGATTTATTAAAAAACATAAAAAAAAATATATATATATATACATATATATGAAAGAGAAGGAATAACATATATATGAAATAATAATTAACAATATTTTTATCTTTTAATTTTCGTTCATTTTTCAAAAATGTAAAATACATATATTTAACATTTTTGGAACTAAAAAGATTTTTGTGAAATACTCGATATGCTTTTCTTAAAAGTAAATATTTTAATTATAAGTACTAAAACAATAATTTCTGTGTGCTATTAAATTTTTTAACAAAATGTTCAAAATTAAAATTAAAATTGAAATTGAAAATATTAGTAAAAAAATAAATTATAATAAAAGATAAATAGAGAATTTCTTTGTGTAATTAAATTATTTTTTAACATGAAATTAAAAATTTCTAATTTTAATATTAAATATCTAACATATTTAGTGTAAAACAAATAATACAGAAGTTGATGGCTTTGTTGATGGAACGCGTGTCATGTGAATTATCGCAACAGGTTCCGAGGAGATTCAAAGCTATTAGAGAAACTGGCTTACGGGCCTGCTAATTGTCGATTAATTACGACTAATCATCTGCGCCAATATGCTCTGTTTCCACGCATGCTAACTGCATCATGTGTCCTGTTCGCGACCATAACAGAACTGGGCGCGTTAATTAGTCGCTATCCGCAATTACGATATAGTTCTGTGCTAATCGTCGCTCATTGTTGTGATCGTTACGAAAACGAACAATCGCAACAATAAGTAACGAATAAACTTTAATTCAGCATAGAATTCATATTCATGTGAAATTCAAATAACACACAAGTTAAAATCATAAACTGCATGTGTTTGTGCCACACTCACGTTTGTGGAAAGCTGACTGGTTAACGAATGCACCTTCTCCTGAGCGTCCAATAGTTCACGACGTAATTTTCTCAATTCGTGCGCCTGCTTCTCCTCAGCCGAACTATAAAGGCTGCTTGCGGTGGACACCAAGGATACCGAAGAACCATGAACTGAAAAAAACACTTCTTCTTATCTTCAAAATTTTCCTTATTATACATGCTTATAAATTTAATCTTTAATTCTTAAATTAATTTTCGAGGAAATTTTTTGATAAAGTTTCACATTTTGGAAATTAAATCAATTATGTAATATCAATTATATCGTTCACATATAAACACACGGAGTAACACAGAGATTTAAAGTTTCTTTTCTATAAATCTATAAAAATTAATCGATCCTTTCGAACAGTTTGTATAATTTTATCTCTCTCTTTCTCTCTTAATTGTTATATATTATTCCTTTTTTTCTATTATAGCATGTTAAATTTATTTCTTATGATCAGCTTTGAGAGTTTAGTTTATTTTGTATTGACACTTTAAGCGCCGGCTATTTTGTTGGAAACTTTAAACTAAAGCGCCGCAATATTTACGAGTTTTGTAGAAACATATATTTTTATAAATAAAATAAAATAACTCTTGTAGAACACACAATTTATATTGAAAAAAAGAGATATATATTTTTTCTGTACAAACATGTAAAAACGCATTTAGACGGGCCCGGCGCTTTAAGTGTTAAGAAGCACAGTGCAATATTGACTGATCTTATTTTTGTAAAAATTCAATTACAAAAGTTTCGATGAAATCGATATCCCTTTTAAATTTCCAGAAAAATGTTGTACTATATTCTATGCTTTTCGGTGTTGGCACTCACTGTCGTCGTCCTTGTGTACGTGCTGATATAAGTTTGGCGGCTGTCGTGAGGTGTGCGTGGGTGTCGGCGACGTCGGCTGGGACCAATGCTGACCGGTGCATCCCGCCGATCCCACGGGAACGCTGTAATATGGCTCGACTCCGACTCCTATGCCCATCCCGACCTCCTCGCCCACCGACGACGAGGCGCCGCTTCCACGTGCCAACATCGACGGATACATTTTCTCGCTCTTAGTGGACCTGTGAAAACACGAGCGCGATGTGTTCTCTAGATTCCCTTCGAGACATCTCTAAATGGTTCTATCAAACTAGACTCCGAAAAGATAGCCTTTCGATCTGGGGTATTTTATCGATACCGCGCAACACATCTAATTAATATACAAAGTTAAAGTATAATAATAAACATAATATTGCCGCAGACTTTTAATAGAACAATACTATAAAAAATACTGTATAGTTTTAGTTATATTATTTTATACGATAGTCTATAGTTCTTGTAGATCTATTTTTTTTTATTACTACTTTGTCAAATAAGCATGTTCTTTATATCTGTAACTTAAATTTTTCATTCTTTTTTATTTAGAAAGATTTAATATTTTAAAAGATATTTCAAATTTTTAAAAATTTTGATATAACTGATTGTTAAAATACAAAATTGAAATATAACTCAGAGTATTTTAATTAAATTACAGATAAATTATTTTTGCAGCTGAAGAGTGATATTTATGTTACAGAAGATTTACTCCCGGGTTAGGAGTAAAGAAAGGGTCAAGAGTATCAATCGTGTGCTATTTGAATCAACAGAAGAGGATTTCGAGTGTCTTGGATAGCCGACAACGAGAACACGCTTGTCTATCTGCCGAGTGTGCGCGCAATTAGCCGATCCTGGAAGAGATCTCTAATTAAAAGATAAGCTTACTTCCACTTGACAAGAAGTCAAGGACCACTTCGGGTTTTCTAGCATCGCGCACACTCGATCCTGCGGGAATCGAACGAGAGCTATCGATCCGTACCGACATCCCGATTCGAATTCATTATCTATCATTTTTATTTTAAATTCATTTTTATTTCGTTTTTATTTCGAAGTTTTTATTTCGAATTTATTTTCCATAGTTTTTATTTCAATATTGTTCGAATAAACGGAATCACCTTCCAGAGATATGCAATACAAACGATGACGAGTAAGAGAATGAATATATAGTATAGCGGATACATAGCTCTCGAATGCTCGGCCCGGAATATTGATGAAGCATCACCGCGCATGCATGCTGCACAAGCAACACGAAGAATGACGAACTTTGGCAACAATAGGCAACGTAGAATCTATCGCACGATTGTTAACTGTCAACACAAAATGTTGAAAACGCGTAGGACACATTCGATAAATGAATTATATTTTATGTGATTGCGTGAGTCCTATAATCCTTAGAAAACATAAAATTTGAAGATTTGAAAATCGAGAATTCAAAGATTTTTAAATCTATAAGATTCTTGATTTTCCCTAGACTTCAAATGTTTTATTAAATCTATAACTCCGGATTTCTCGCATCTAGATTTTAGATCCGACAAAAAAATCCTAAATTGAGGATCCAAAAATCATAGAATTTATAATCTTTAATTCTAAATGTTTTAATGATTTATACGTTTTAGAGAATTTAAAAATTCTAAAAGTTGAGGATAAAAAAATTTTAGAATATAACTCTTAATTTTAGAAATAAAAAAAAAATTTTTTTTTCCTATATTCTTTAAAATTTAAAAATTTTGAAAATTCAGTCTAGCTTTTATAAAACATAATGACAATTGCAAAGAATTTTCGAATCCATAGATTCGATTAAAATTAAGTTTTTCAGGTAAATTTTTCAGGTGCTTGTGAGAGCAACTCTTGAGTGTGTGTATATATGTGTATTACGACTCTGTTCATATTTCTTTAATACTTATGCGTGAAAAATGTGCTCGCCCTGTGTATATTTTCTACCTTGGGAATGTCCTGTCCCGCAGATGGCTAAAACGTTCAATCAAATTATCCTGCGTTATTTCACGGATCAATTAATCAAAGAATAAAGAAGAGAGAAGAAACAGCTGAGGAAAGAAAAACTATTTGTTGATCGAAAGATTGAATAAAGCTGAAGACATTGCATATCAACATTTGATACCTTCAAATCCTCAGATTGTTCTTAAACTATATTCCCAAACTAGTACTTGAACAATCGCTATTATTAAATTTGAAAAACATTTCTTTATATAATTATAAATATTTAAAAAATATTAATTAAATTGGAAATATATTAACAGATATTTGATCTAATTAAAGATATTTCTAATATTTTTGATAAAACATTTATGTTGATTAAAAATATTGATTAAAATTTTAAATTTAGATATTATGGAACTCTTGCACATATATATATATATATATATATATATATATATATATATATTGTAATACAAAAATATCAATATTTTTAAAATGAAATATTATCAATGGTTCGAGAATTTTTTAAAAATATAGTCGAAAAATGGGAATAAGAATCAATGAACAAGGTATGTTGGGAATTTCTTACCTGATGGAGTTGCTCCTGTTCAGTCTGGGCGGTGCTGGGGATCCCGTAGAATCTCTCTGATGCATTAAAAGACGAGCATGTGTCAAGCTCGCACGATGCGAGCCCAATGATTCCACGCTATCCGCTTCGCATAAACCCATTCCTGAAAGAAATCGTCATAATTTTAAAATAAATATAAAAAGTTTGTAAAATAAGAAATTTTGAAATAAATTATTGTAATATTGTTAAATATAGATGATAATGCAATACAATGTTGAATATATGTTTTTCATGCGTGATATAAAACACTTTTGATGTCGAAAATTTGTGTTAATTATATAATGAGTCTTCAAATATTTGAAAGCAAATCATTTTCAATTATTATATATTCATTAAGGAAAAAATATTTTCTAGAGTTAAATAAAATAAATTCTTTTTCTGTTTTGTTATATATTCTATAATTCTAATAACTATAACCATTTTAGTTAGAACAAATTATATCTATATCTATCTATCTATATTCACATATGTATTATTTAATTATTTTAAAATTTTTAAAAATTATAATATTTTAATTGAATTACCTTGAGATCGTCCGCTGGGCGTATAAGTGTTGCTGTGTCTCATCCATGAAGTGGTATAAGGGCTGTTGGGCGTGCCATAGTAGCCCTGAAGATCAGGTGCGGCATAATTACTGCATGTATCACTGAGACTGCCGTCAGATGGTTTCAATACCCGCGGCGAAAATGATGAACTTGTTGGTCCAACGCCAGCTCCTCTCTCGCGATGATGGGCAGATGCAAAAAGAGCGGTGAATTCTGGACTACCGGGTTTCGGTAGACTTTGTGAGCCCAGCATGAGACGATCTCGGACTGACTGTGAGAGTTGACTAGCGCTGGGACCGGTGAGGCTATAGCTCTTGTAGTGATGACCTTGATTTGATCCCGAGGAATTTGCTTGCAATTCCGTAGTGCAGGTCTGTGTGCCACCAGATACCTTGACCTGCATTCAAATGAAGAATTCAGACTTAATCAAACTTAATTTTTCTCTATTTGACTTAATAGATCTAACTACAATATAAGCTTAACTGAGAAAACCTGTTTAATTCTAAATTCAATCTCAAGTTAATTTTTTATATTTGGTTAATGAAATCTGACCATTAAATCAATTTCTCTATTTAATCACTTTTAAACTTTTAAGTTTTCTTAAACATACACACACACACACACGATTATTATTTGTTTCTGCTAAAAATAAGAGAGAGAGAGCTTGGAATAATAAGATTAAAAAAAAGAATTCAAAGATTCTAAAAATCGAACAAGATTTGGAAAATTTTTTAAGAAATTTTTGGTCTACCTTAGTCCTCGGTACGGCGCTAACTTGAGCCGTCCTAGTAGCGTCTTTGCTGCCATTTTGGACACCATTGGGACTCGAGCTGGTACCCGCACTGTGCCTCTTAACGTAGCCAAAGCTTTGCGGTACTCCGCGAACTTTGCTACTGTTGCTGGTCGACGTGCCTGACGAAACTTTTTGCGGTTTCTCACCATTCGCATATTCGGCCATAGTCTGTTTCCGGTGTTTATCCTGTATTCAAATTAAATTATATTTACAATTATTATTGTCAATATTAATAATTAAAATGGATATTATATAAATAGTAGTAGTTAAGATAAAAATTATATATATAATTTTAATTTAGAGACTAACAATTCTATATTACAATTCTATTTCCTCTATAAAAATCATTATTATTCAATCATCAGTATATATAATAATTATTCAATTTACATCAGTATAAGTAATCATCACCAATTTTAATGATTAATCTACAAAATATGAATTGAAAAGAAAATTTAAAGACTAAAGATTCTAATATTTTTTGAATTTCACCTGCGACCTTCTGGAAGGACTAGGGCTGGGTGGCGCACCCTCCTTGTCTCTCTCTCTTGCGGCGCCTGCTTCGATATACTTTTTCCATTGCTGGCTGTTGGAGCTGATACTGTTGTTAGAGCCGTTTGAACCCTGCTGCTGCGGCTGTTGCTGTTGGTGCTGCTGGTGTTTGAAGGCCGAGCTCTCAGTCTGTTGAGAGCTGTCGGACTTCTTTACATGCGGATGGTGACCACTAGGATGACCACGCGAGCCCACTACGCGATACACCAGATTGTGATTGTTACTCTGCTGCGTCCCTTGGGGGGTGGCCGATCCTCCGCCACCCCCCACAATCACACCCCCTCCGCCCGGCACTCTCTGTTTATCATAGAACGTTGACGTGTTATAATCGCATATAAATTATATACATTTTAATTCAGAGTCATATTTTATTGAATTGTTAATAAAAGAGAAATCTCCAAGGAAATTATTTTACATGTCTTGAAATATATTATAAAATTGTTATATGTATAAGATGTTAAGCAAAATATACAATATTATATACAGCAATTTACACAGAGATCGGTTAAATATATTATATATTTTTTACAATTAAATATTTAAAAAATAATATCTAAAATGAGACCGATGTCTAATTATCAATCGATTTCTAAGCTTGACAGCCTCAAAGCATGGGCGCCATCGGGATGCTACGACATTTTTTTCACCGCCATTCTCATTTTCTAAATCGTATATTTTTCGACTTTTCTTTCATGTAAATACGATATTTTAAATATTAAGAAATATAGATGCATTAACTTTTGTATTTTCATGAAAAATACACATAAATGGAATGGAGTGCATAAAATAGAAAATAAAAATTAGAAAATAAAAATTCCAGGAACGTAGAAATAGAACAATTTTTCTAAGATTTTTTTTTATTTTTTCAAGATTTTTGATAATTAAAAATTTATAAAGCTTCTTAAGAATTTTGAAAATGTAATTGATATTCTAAATAGGAATTTCTAGAAAATGCAGAATAAAAAATAAGAATTTTTTCGATACTGTAATGTTCAAAAAACGAGGGTGTGTACTTTTCCTCCATTTCTTTCTCCACGTGGAATCGCGGGTGACTCACAGGGGTGGAAGCAGAAACACCTCTTTGGGCTTTTAAGGCAAGGATCGTAAACGTACGCATGGTGGAAAGGCCATAAACGTGGGACAAAGAATCCGCGGGTCAAACGCATTTTTTCCAGTCGGTCTTCGCAAAGAAGCACGTACACTAGTTTATTCATTTTCTTCTATTTAAAATTATTTTCCTTTATTTAAAGGAAAAAATTAAAAGTTTCGATTTCTCTTAGCAATATCAATTTTTTTTAATTAAAAGTATTTGATTTACGAAATAGACGAATTTTCTTTCTTTCTCTATTTATCTCATTGATTTTTTTCTATTTTCTACATTTTATCTCATCTATTTTTCTGCATTTGCTTTTTCTGCGACTCTCCAAACTTACACTTTAATTTTTTTCATTTAACTTTTTAATGATAAATTTGTCATTTTTTCAATTTTAAATTTGTCATTTATTGAAGAGCGTCACATCCTAGGTACAATCAACCTTGTTGACAGGAAACAGCAAACATTCGCGCGCCTTTGAGGTACGCGAACCGAACGCGAGAGTCCAAATAAACCGGGCGCGCCTCTTCCGAGTAGATGGCTTTCCGAAACTCTTTCATGGCACGGTCCGAGGTTTATTTTCCGAAATACATCGACGTAAAAATATCCAATTTTTTACGATTGTACAGCGTGCATTATGAGAAGGCAACGATGCTTTGAGTTGCAGCCGGATTGATTCGTCTCGAAGCTAATTCTCAAAGGAATTTTTTTTCAACAGCATTATATATCTCTATTTTTGTCCAAAATTATATTCTCGATATGAGAAATTATAACAAGTACAATTCTATGGAGAGTATTCGCAAATTATTCCAGATAGCCTCATTGTTCCAAAAAAATTTTAAAAATACTAGCCACTAATTAAATTAATATATCATAGAAATAAGCGATTGAAAATAAGGAGTTCTTCGAGATACCTTCAAAATAGAATTAGAGTTCTTCCGTCCTTCATTTCATTTTTTGAGTAATTTTAAATTAAAAGAATTACTTAACATTTTTTCTTCTCCGTAATGGAGATTCGCAAATTCTTATCTTTCATATATAACAAAAATTTTCCTTTCTATTGCAATTTTATCTTATTTTTCATCATTTCGCTGACTGGCTGTTTTTTTCTCTTTTTCTAGCAATTTCTAATCGTCATTTCCACTTTAACGGCTTTTAAAAAACTGGAAAAACTAACAATAAGATGTTCTAGGGTTGCAATACTATATTCCAGGTATAAAAGTATTTAAAAAAAATTTCTTCCACACTAATCTGAATTATATATTAATTAATTAATTACTTCAACATAAAAAGTAATATTTTCAAAATAACATTTTATAGGATTTTTACTTTTGATATCTTATGCATGTCAAATTGTCATATTATATAATATTATACGATAAATGAAAGTTATTAATTAGCATTCCTCGTGAAATTAGCATATCTTAACTAATTGATCGGCGGTCGGCGTCTATTCAACCGCAGTCATGAATTAACACATTATCGATTATGTAATTAGCAGACTCAGCTATTACACGATGTTCATAAGAAAATTATGAATGTTCCTATCAATGACCTTCTATCTTCTCCTGTTATAATTTTTTATCTCATTTTATATCTCATTTCATCATTCTTAATATGTGTTAATTGAGCTTGTGATATCTACATGTCTAAATATTTTTTATATCGGCAACAAATTTTCTACGAATGTATGTTTTTAAACAATAACAATTTAAACTTAAGTTTTACGAATTTTTATTAGTTATATTCAAGATCTTACCATATTTCATCTCAAAAACATCAGTTTTATCAATTCACTAATTAAAAATTGAAAATCTTACTACAAAACTTAAGAAATTGTTTTGTCATATTTGTCAACATCTTCGTATTTATGACATTACGCCTGACAGTCCGTTAATTAACTCTTTTTATTCGATAGTTTGTCCTCCTTTTCTCCTTTTTTATCCAAGACAATTTAAAGGAGTTAGTTTTTTATACCCACATCGCCATTTTCACTTTTACGAAGATATACTCTATATCGACTCCACTAATTAAAACAATTTACAATTTACAAAACAATTTACAAAACAATTTTCATTGCAATCTTCACTCCGAAAAATACGAAGGGCAATGCCTTATTATCCCAACGCCTTTGGATTACGGTTCCAAACGTACGAAGCATCCGAACGTTAACCGTCGACTGCGAGGGTCGACAATCCATAGCTCACTGGCCCTCTAGCCCCCACTTCTCCGACGTACCGTGTAATATTACTAACAGGAGATATTCGCCCTCCAGAATACTGCATCTACTCGCTATGGGGTGCGCTACAATCTAAGTCGCGATAAGATATCATATTGATTTTATGTTAATGTTCAAAAATTCAAATTACATTTTCTTATAATTCTAAAATTTGTAACACACATATATACATATTATTTGATATTTGAGCAACTAAAAAAATATTCTTCACGATTTACTCATATTCGTTATTCAATCATTATTAAAGATAATTGAGAATGCTTAATTTTTTCATTAGAATTAAGAATATAATTTTTTAATTATTCAAAAGACACGTATTGCACATATATATAAATATTATATATTGATGTATTATATTTGAATTGTGTATACGTTGAAATTTCGCAAATTACATTTAATATTTTTATTAATTCTATATTCCGAAAGAAAAAAAAGAGCTATTTTTGTTCCTTTAAGAATAAAATGTTATATTATAATTGTTTATTATAAAATGTTAAATGTTAAATTAGTAAGAAATAAAAGAATTTTATTTCAAATGTATAATACTCTAGGCTTATGCACCTTAAATTACCGTTTAATCGACTTGATTTACGTCCGAAAAGGTACAAAAGAGAAGTATTACCTTGGTCAGCGATAAGAAGACCATGCGAATCGGATTCCCTACGTTCCCATTTCCTTATCTCAAAGGGATTGTTACATTGAATATCGATAGCTTTCGTTCGAAATGGACCTTATACGACATTGAGCAAGTCGATAGTCCAAAATCAGTGGATTAGAGAGATTATTATCTGAGGACAACGTAAAGATATCTCCCGAAAGAAAAAATTCGTTATAACATCTTTACTACATCGTTCGTTAAGAGAGAGATAAATATATATTAGATCGGTGCAAAAGTTCTTGCCGATATTTTGCACTTTTTTTATTATAATAAAAAAATCGATACATAAATCGATATATAAATTAATCGAAGTATTTTCCATCATTTTCTATGACTTTTTTTTCATCTTTTCGCAACTCGTCCTCTTCCACAGCTGCAGAGCATTCGGAGCGTTCTTTGTCACTGATATCAAAATTATCGTTTTTTTAAATCGTTTAAACCAATTCGCATGCGTTTAAACATTTTATAACATTTTATAACATTTTTACCATATCGCAAATAATTCTGTGTATTTGCAGCACTTTTCTTTTGGTGAAAACAAAACAAACGTGGCAAATATGCTCTTTTTTTGGCTCCATTTTTAATCATATTGATATAAAGTTATGTTGACATGTCATGCAAATGTTAATGAGCACGAGACGCCAACTTACAAAAACTATAAACTTTTTGCTTGTAAAATCATATTAACGTATGTGTACAGATATCTATCCGCATCGGCAAGAACTTTTGCACCGTCGTAACATATTAAAAGAATACTTAAGAAAATATTTTAGATATTATTAATGTACAAACGTAAAAAATCTTATGTGAATGGCGTCAGAAATTAAATAAAATTATATAATATCATAAAAAAAGAAGAAACATTATGTAAATCATTATATACATACATGTATTGTATCAATAATTTAATAAGACAAATTAAACACAAAATAAAATAATTTATATTTAGAAAATGTTGACATTAAAGATAGAAGTTGGAAATGATAAAATATGTAATTAAACAAATACCTGTTTGAAATCTTTGAAATAGTAATAACATAAAAGTCAGATTTAAATACATTATTTCGTACAAAATCATTGCAGGCAAAGCTATAAATATTTAATTAACGATCATTTAATTGTCGAGTTTAGTGGGCCACAATTCAGTCACGGTGAGTGGCCTATCGAACGAAATTAAGGGGAGAGGGAACCAGGAAGAGGCAGCAGATATTATTTCATTATAATAATCAATTAAAAGGGACATTTATATCGATACAACAGACTTCAAAGCTATATTAAAATGACCAATTTGCTGTCGCACGTAATGCATAGATCCATGGATAATTAATAGATCGGCTTTTAATGGCGTCTTTAATGAAAGATTATTGTACATACGTAATCTATCTTGATAAAAGATGCTTATCTATCTTATATTGGTTGTCTTTACAAGAATTAATTCAAAGAAAACCGATCATCTTTGAGAAAAAAAATTTTCTTCAAAAAAATAAATAAATCCGCGGCATTATTTGTGCAATGTAAAATCATATATTTTTTGTGTAAATTTTTTCTTGCTTTGAATTAATTTTGATTTAAATGCATTTTTGATACAGCAGTAATCTCGATTAATACAATAACAAAATTATCGATACTATCGATAACAGATCTTTCGATTAAATTTCCAGTTAAACCTGGAATGCCGCAGATATTTTTGCAATATTAAAAGCTATTTTAGTTAAATTTCATTTTCTGTGAAAAAAAAGAAGCGGAAAGAAATAAAGAAGCATAAGGGGAAAAGGAGCATTTATTATTTCGCTCGATATCGATTCTATTTGATGACGACCTGCCGTGACCTGGCTGCATGACTGTTTCCGTATAATTTCTTCTTTTCTCACATGTTTTTTTTTCTCTCAAATATTTTCCTCTTTAATTTTTCATTTGAATTCACTTAAATCTAAACATGTGAATGGCATTTTAATTTCAGAGTTTTACACATGATTCAAATTAAAATAATAATATTAAAATTGCACATATACCTATATATTCTAATAATTATAATAATATTAATTTTATGTTTATAACAATTATATATCATAATAATTTCAAATATTTTATTCACAATTATATTTTACTTTTTGAACATAATTTTTTCCTCTAAAATCTATAAGATTTAATTTTACTCTGTGATAATGAGATAAATTATAATGATAATATAAAATCTCAGCTTCCATTTTCATCTTGTTTTATTACGCGCGTATATATATGAAAATTTACTTTAACAAAAATTTTTCTCGATCTTTTGGCAATCATTGTATATTCGAACAAGTCCTTTGAGATAAGGAACCGAAAGTAAAAACGAGTACAATGATGACAGACAAGTGAGAAAGTTTACAAAAGTTCATATCGTTATAGGAGAAAAAAAGAATGTTTTTTTTATTTAGAAATAAAATGCTTTGTTTTGAGTTTCAAAAAGATGAATAGGTAGTTAACAAAAGAGAATCGAATACAATGCATATCAATCCATTTTTATTATAAATTTACGTGAATCTTGAAAAAAACAACATACAACTATGTTTTAGATTTGATGATTTCATTTTTAAAAAGATTCAAAAAAATTTTTATAATTTTAGTTTTGCGCAGAATCAATTTATCATAATTATACTTTCATAACTACTTTTATAATTGTATTCATATTATTTCTATTTTTAATTATGGATTGCTAATTTGAAATTATTAAATTTTACAAGCTTTTGTTAAGAAAAAAGGAAAAATAATCGCATGCGATAATAATAGAGCGGAGAAACGTAGGAGCTTAAAAATAGTGATTTGTAGTGACCCGCGAATGAAAAAATTGTTCTTTCGATAGTAGGACACCCAGTACACGACAGCTGCGCGATGCAACAGCTGACGTGCACACATGCTCCAGGCTTTGTGACTCGATTGTTCTATGTAGACTTGCGAGATCCACGCCTGTGCACATATCACTTCTTGTCTTTCTACACTCATTTAAGCATTAATTGAAAAGAAATTTGATATCGGTCAAGAATATTGTTACAAAATATTGTTCTGCTTCAAGTAATCCCAGAAAACAACGATTAATAAAGCTCCAACAAAGCTTTAAATAAAATCTTTTATCTTATTGAGGAAATTTTTTGTATCCAAGGATCGAAGATTTAGATATTCTTCCGGAAAATCTTAAATTTTAAGTTAATTAAAATTAGATTGAATTAGGATATTTTTGTCTTATAAAGTTACTCGTTTCATTGGAATGACAAATTTTGATCAATCTGGTAAATGCATTAGATAATTCTGGATGAAATAATCTTTCTCTCTCTCCCAGCGTGAATATCATTGTATGATCTATTTCCAACCATGAATATACATATATAAACATGTTGGCTACCGATATCTGCTAATTGTTGCATCAATGATCTCAATAATTATCAATAATATATCTGATTATCAGCATTAGTCTCTTCAGTTAGCTACGTCACCAACACAACTGATGAATTATATTCCTAATAATTACGAACAGTGCAAGTGCTATTTTCAAAAATATTTCAATAATAATTCCAATAAATTAAAAAAAAATTGATAAAAAAGGAAACAAATAATAAATACAATTCCGTAAAAGATTGCAAATTTGATCTTAACTTTTGTTTAGTAGTTTCTTTAAAAATTTCTTTAAAAATTCCTCAATAATATTTCTCAATAAATAAAATAAATAATTGAAGGAATTAAAAACTATAATAAAGAACTTTAACATTAAAAAATATAATTTAATTAAAATGTAGTACTGAAATGTAATATTGAAATAAAATTGAAAGACATATTTATACCGTCAATTGGAAAGCTCTCTTTTCAAAGAATGCTTGCTTGGTAGAGAAGGATATTAATAAACATCGACGGCGATTAGTCGGAACATGATTCGGATAATTGGAAAGTAAGAATTAATAGAAGCTATTTCCGAACGCCCGTCGCGTTTCTCTCTTCTTCAACCTCACCCTCAAACCGCTATCGATTCCGAATTCGCGAGTTCGCTGACCTTGTGATGAGAGGGATGTCCCGTGTGATTGGCGGAGGTATGATTTCCGGCGGGAATGGAAGCCAGCTCCTCGATTGTGAGTTCCGCCAAGGCGTCGTTCCCGCCGCTGCAGCCGCCTAGAAGACCGCCGGCGACGACGCCGCCGATGCCGACGCCGCCGCCGCCACCGCCACCGCCGCCGCCGCTTCCTGGACTGACGCCCCCAATGCAGCCGCCATCCGACCTCGCAATCCCCGACGGCCGATTTTTCTGCACCCGCCTCGAGGTCACCAGTTCCTTCACCCCCGACAGCTCTCGCCGCGAACTACCCACGTACCTACGAATCAATGCAAATAAAATGCTATTATTATCCGGAAAATACTGATCGTTTAATCATATGATGCAATAAAATTTTATTTTATTTATTTGTGCAACTTGCATTCAGTGTACACTATCAAAATATAGAAAATATCATTATTTAAGGCAATTAAGGCATTTAGATAATTTTAGTATTAAAAAAAAGATCTATTTGCAATTATTTAAAATAATTCTTTTCTATGCGACATAAAATTTTTGTTGGTTTTTTCTACTGTCACTGCTACTATTCGAAATGCAGACTAGTGGTTTAATCGTACAACATATTTTATTTATTTAATTGTATATCTTATTTGTTTTTGTTTTTTTTTAAATTCTTGCATTCAATCAACGATTATTATTAAAGCAAAAATACATTCAACGATCATTATAAATCTTATAAAGTCTTCTTCTTGTGATGTAAATCTCTCGTTTTTCTATTTTGTACACAGATTTTTTTTTATTACATCGATGTTATTTTTCCCTAAATTGCAGAAAGTAATGGTTCATTTGCATAATGTGATAAATATATTTGTTCCATAATATCACTACAATTTCATTGTTTAAACTATGAAACTAAGAAATATTAAGGAATGACATGTTATAAATTAATAAAAACCTTGTATTTTCTAAACTTTATCTAAAACATTCTTTTTTTTTTTTTAAGTAAAAATTCAAATAGCTCGATCAAAAAGCAGCAACTTTTGCTGATTAGATATTAGAAAAAACATACGACAGTACGGTAACACGAAGGAATATGACGGTTTTATTCAGCGTTCGAATTTATGGTGCACGAGATGCGTAAATATTTTTTTTTTGAACGTGTTGTCAGCAATGGAGTAGAGGCGATACGTGTCCTCGTGATTCACGACGATAATAATTAATCCTACACCCAGAGAAGAGTTCTATTGTTTTTGTGCGATACGTGCGAATTGCCTATGGATATTTTTCACACATTTGTTTATGTCGAATTTTCTCGGGATAGATGTGCTGTATTTTATTGTGTAAAATATCATGAATACTTTATGTAAATATGCATATATACATATAATTAAAATAATTTAATGATGTTTGCGCACCATATGATTGTAAAGATGAAGGAATTGTAGAATACAATAAAAGATTTAATCCCAAATCAAATAATTGATAAATCTATAATATTAAAAAGGCTATAGATCTAAACAACGAAAATTTCTATATCTGCTTTTTTTATATACATACGTGCGTACGTGTGTATGTG
>JANQDE010000043.1:271812-299326 GCA_037157785.1 Cephalotes varians
TACATAATCAATTATGATTATATATTTTAATTTCTAAATTAATGTATACGCTGACAGACAATTGTTCATTTATCTTCTTCATATCATAATTTTTCATCATTCAATTTAGATAAACGAGATTTAAGTATCTTGTAGAAAATCTTTCTGAGAAAAGAGTTAAAATTATGAATATACAAACGCATCAGAAAAAAAGAAATAATAAATATATTCATGAAACTCTTGCGTGATTTTATAGCGAACTTTATAAATTTATCTTACACGTGCCTTTTCAGGTCATTGTTTTAACGGTCCTTACAGCAGCCAATCGGGGGTTAATATGCCTCGTAAAAAAAATGTATTTAACCCCGATACCAAGTCGGAGATCAAACTGATTCACGAGTACTCGACATCTTGAAAGAAAAAAAGGGTTTAATAAATAAAATTACGACGAAAATACATGAAAATAATAGGATAGATAGGAGCTATCATATCATAAGCCAGTACAGATCAGGTAATTACTGAAAATTTGTTCATTAGCGTTCACTAAAAAAAAAGTCTTTGTTTTTTTCTATTTTATTTTCTTGATACCATTGAACATGTTTTATGTGAATAATTAAATAAAATTCTAATCATTCAAATTAGAGCAATTAAATTCTAGACATTTTCGTTACAAATAATTGTTGCATTTCTGAAACAAATTTTCAAGTTTAATTAAACTATATTATACATAATTTTCTTAATTTATTGAAATAAATACTAATAATTTTTATTTTATTTTATATAATTTTATTTTAAGCAAATTTTAATTTTAACTAAAGATTATCTTTATTTCAAATTTTAACGTGTTAAATCGATAGTAAATTGTAATTTTTTTTTCATTGTATTAATCTCCGAATAATTTTTTACTTCCATAATCGATGAGCTCGCTAATTACTTTGTAGATAAAGATTAAGTATTTGTAGAAAGCCTCTGATCGCATGCAAAATTGAAACAGCAACTTTTGAGTGCGACTAACTTTGCTCTCACAGGAAACTTGGACTGCGAGCAAAAACTTCGGATAGCATTTCTTGAATTCGTTACTCGCGAAACTTTTTGATTACGAGTACAATTAGCGTCAATAATTAAAAGTTGCCAGAGACGGACAAAGGAGGAAATTTAAGAAAAGGATGTCTCGCAAAAGTCATTTGTGAGAAACAAAGTTCTTATTCTCCTACAACGCCAATGTAATCATAGTATATATTGTGCTCAAGTTTAGTTTAATTTGTCACAGAAGAAAGGAGAAGAGGAAAGTAGATTATAAACTGATACAGAAAAAAAAAGATTTTGTTCAGAAGATAAATTATTTATAATTTTTAATGTTTCAATTTTTAACATTTCAATTTTTAACAAATTAAAGTTTGCAAATTGAATTCTACGATTTTTAAATTTTTAATAAATTTTAGAAGACCTAACTTTATAGCAAAGTACGATCTTGATATTGCGATAAACATAAATTTCATCAAATTATAATGTCACGTCTAGCTTCGGGATATTATCTCGTATTCCATGACAGAACTCGACAGAGAAAAGAACAGAGAAAGATAGGATAGAGAAGCTATCTTGAGAAACTCGCGCAATTTTAGTCATCGCGAAGTTTGTAGCTAGCATTCAGATAATGAATTTTCAGGAAAATAACTGTTGCAAGAGTAAAATGTCTAAAATAATTTGAGAGAAATTTAGATAAATGTGTTATATGTGATTGTGAAATTTTTTACATTAAATTATTATTATTATAAACAAAAATTGAGAAACAATGGATTAAAAATAATAATTGATAAATACTAAATCGTTTCCATTTTCCTAGAAAAGATCTTTCAAGCTTTACTTATTACAAAATCGACGTCAAAATTGTATAATTTTTTGTCAAAATTGTATAATTTTTTGTCATATGAACTAAAAATTATCGTAATAAGGAATACAAAGATAAGAAATTGATTTTAATATTTTTTATTGGATCATGATTAATAAAGAATCTGATTATATTTGGACTTTCTTTATCATCACAAATAAATAATAAAGAATCTTTGTTTGAAAAAATGCGATTGGTATATTTATGCTATCAAAGTGACATATCGAGATTACTTTTCAAGTTTCCTCTTTTGTCCTTCCATCTTTTTCATTTTCACATATTCATTCCCGTATTCAAGTCAATGTTTTAACTGGCTGGCAGAAAGCTTCGAATAAGAACAAATAAGAACACGAGATTACCGTTCAGCTTGAGTCGCCGCGTTTCTTCTAGCGAATTCCGGATACCCTTCCGGGTCTTCCACCTTGCTACTCAGAACACTGTCACACCGAGAAAACCAAAAGAAAACCCCGAGCGATGGTTTTATCGCAGACGAAGTGAAAATTATCACCGACACAAAATAAACTTTTCGTATCTTCGACGTTGACGATGAGGACGACACTCCCCACTCTCGGAGGTTCGGCACGTACTCTCTTGTCTCCGTCGTTGGAAAAGCAACCCCGCTGCGAGACAACCCCTCGAACCGCCCTGGAAATAACGTGCCGACACCGTCAGATCGCGCCACCGCGCGGCGACGTCGAATCGATCGAGGTGACGTCATGGCGTCCACGCAAGCGTCGCGACCGCCGCGAATAAATATCGTCCGTCTCCACCACGGTTCGTTTAGATGAACGGATCTTGCGTTTTAAGAAGCGTTCCGAGAGTCTTTAATTATGCCCGCATTTTTATATAGCAATAAAAAATAAATGTTGCGGGGAGAGAGAGGAGAGAGAGAGAGAGAGAGAGAGAGAAAGAAGAAGAAGAGATTCTGATTAATCTATTCTGGCATACAAATTTACATTATTTTAATTTCAGACTGAAAATAAATGAAGTCCAAAAGATCAACATGTATTTATGATATAATTTCACCAATTGTAGATTTTATCGTCCAATCTTAAAAAAGACATGGTAAAAGCTTTAATTGTTGTCGTTTTCCGTGATTGATTCTCTTGCTCACTTTGTGCTGCAAAAGTGACTATCAGATTATTGTGATTGCGTGATTGATTTGTATACTTGTACATATTAAAACGTTAGAAACAATCTATTATATTGCAAACGTTGTTCAGTACTATTAATTTTATTCTAAAATTTTCATGTAAATCATATGGTATGTAAATATTATTAATGAAAATTGATCGAAAATATCTTGTTAAAATAGATGGTTTATCGCTACTTATTTCCAACCGTTTGGAGCACGTCAAGTATTTCCATGCTGAGATGAACCAATATGTGGAGGAAAGATATATCATGTATTTTAAATTTATTTTAATAATGTGTATCTTTCTTACTTATATATTTTCAAATTTTTGATTATAATTAAAAATTAATGGTTTGTAAGTATACACATAAAGTATCTACAATCAAATTCTAAATGCTTTATCATAATATAAATTTATTTCGTTAAAATATAAATTAAAGTTAATTTCTTGCATGCAAAGATACAAAAAGTATTCGTAAATATTTTATAATCTTTGTTTATAGTTAATAAGTCGTAACTCGTTCCTATAAAAGATCTGTATGTTTAACGAGATGCGTCGGAATGACATATGGAGACATCGTCATCTCATCGTCAGAATACACGAAGGCGAGGAAAAGGCATGCGTCATGTCATGATCGGCTTCTACGGCGCGGAGAGGAGTTCGCAGGACAATGCTGAGAGAGGATACTGTCAGAACGGACAAAGGCGCTTATCTTTTTGCATACGTTATACGTAACACAGCTTCGTTCACTGCATCTCGCTTCGCTCGTGCTGCGCACATCCGAGAATATATGCATTAAAAGGGAACGTGTGTTTCCGTTCTAAAAGACAACCGAAAATTATTAATCGGTGACATCAAATATAATAGCAAATATAATACACCACTGTATTTCAAAATAATAAAAGGAAAATAAGTTGTAAATAAGCTAAGATCAAAAAAGAATATTTTTATTATATAAAATCGTCGGAAATATACAAAATTTTGATTAAAAAATAAATATAACACTGCAATAGAACAAAATATTAAAATTAATGATCATTACAAATTTACATAAAAATTAAAAATAATTAAAAATTATAATTATTTATGTAATAAAGAGCACATATATTGTAATCACTACACGCACGTACGCACGCATGCACGCACACATTTATATATGTGATATATAATAATATTTATAGAATCGTTATCAGCAATTTTCAATGTATCTTGTAATACGTATAATATCATATGATTTATTACAAACGAGATTCTGACAAAGGTATTATTTTTTCAGATGTTGTCTGAATAATAATAGCCATATTCGATCCTTTTATCTTTAAATATATTTAAATAGATTTTCTCGATAGCGAGGGAAAGCTTTCGCAAAATTGATAATCGTCGAAATATGCTGAACGTCTTTGTTGCAGATTCTACGGGGTTTTCCTCGATGATGAGGGTCGTGGAAGGGTCTCACCCCGAGTATATTGAATTTCTGAAAAGCGTGTCGGGTTTCAAGCGGATGATACGCGCCGCGGACTCGATTATGCCGAAGCAAGGTAAAGGGATCCGCTATACCTTCAGGCGCATTTCCAGAGCATATTATCGCTAACAAAACACGTTGTATAACGCGTGACACCTAAACAAAATTCTTTCTTAATTATTGGATACATATATATTTGGAAGTCTCAAACATTTTTAACAAGGAAATACATATCAGTGTTCCCTTTCTCTACGTAACTTTTATGAGCTTTGAATATATTGATCAAAATAAGAGACATTAATTTTTTTAATAAATACTCTTATTAACATATGCTAGGGAGAAGTAAAACATTCTCTGAAATAAAATCGAATATGACTTTTATGTTTCTAAACGTATATAATATATTAAAAATTATAAAATAAAAAAATGTTTATATTAATGAAATTACAAAAATTTTGTAATTTCAAAAGCACTATACAAAAAAATTTGATTTTTCCAAAAATGTTTTATTTTTCAAAACACCTATTTATATATTTATATATTTTTCACTATTTTCTTTTATCATTAATAATTTTAAGATTGCATTTTATGCTGCTATTTTATTACTGGATTCCACGAGTTTCTGCCTCACAGGCAAACTTTAATTTCAGTAACAGGATGAGATCGTGGATGTTTGGAGAAAATCGTTTTTATGGATTAATCGAATAATTGAGATCATGTTTTAATTCAATCGCAATAAAAGCAGTCCATGAAGTGTTGAGTAACGTTATTGAGCGTCTCTGGAATTAACCTCGTGAATTTTGCTTAATTAGAGACCATAGTTGAACCGTATGGTTATATTTTCCTCGTGAGCAATACGTGACTCACTCGCTTGATGCGCGTGCAACATCACGAATAGACTGGACCGAAAATTAAATTTTTCATTATCAAATCAAGTATAAATTTTAGTTGGTTTAAACCTATCTAAAAAAAATTAAATCTTTCTAAAAAGGAAAAAAAAGCAGAAAATGTGATAGTGATACAAATCCTATATCGGATATTAGTGACCGCAATCGATATGCCAAAAGTTCGCATAAAAGATAAAAAAATATGTACACATTAATATAAGGAAAATGTATTTCAAAGAACATCTATATATCTATACCTCAGCTCTGCATTTCTCTAATGGATTCGGTTTGCTTGAAATCTTAATTTGAATGTACACAGGTCAGAGCTTTGCTAATAATAAAGCTCTCTCTCAGTCGGTCGTGACTATTTCGTTGCAAACAAACGGAGAGAGCGGCACGGGCGTGGCGGAGCGTAATGAACGAGTTACGATGCGAATGCATTTTATGTGCCGGACAACGTTTAAACGTTGTCTAAAATAGAAAGTGTTTCTAAAATGCTAAATGCATTTAGAAAGCAAAAAGCTGTAATCTTTAATCGTAACGAGAATTATATATAATAAGATTAACTAAAATAAGATTAACTGAGAAAGATTAAAAAATTTCTTCATTTTTAATATTAAACACTTTTTATATTAATTCTATTGTGAAAAATATATTCAAGCGGCGCGAGATGATAGCAAATGCTTTTTATTTATTTTAGCAATGATTTTTAACGAAAATTAATATGACACATCGAAGACTGGGAGATGTAAGACTTCAAAGTGACAAGCTTTTCACTGAAAAGCTCGCAAGAGGCTTAGACCCTCAGCTTTCTTGATCAATACTCGGCGCGCGCTCGGCTACACGGCGCGGCATTAATTTATCGTCACTTTCTTGCGCGAGCGAACGTCGTACATTTTCGCACTTTCTTCATCCATATTTCATTCGATAAAAAATGATCCATATCCGTCGGCAATCCAAACTTTCGCGACATTTCGCATGTGTCATTGCAAAGTTCAACCCCAAAGAAGCTTTCCAAATACAATATTTTTTTCACGATAATTTGATTAATCATCGATTTTCTGAGATCTCGATAACAATAGTTCATCGCAATGTTGATAGAAATTTAAAAATAATATTTTAATGTATTATATTATAGCAGATTATGTTCTATTTTTTTTGTTATACTGATATTTGCTATTATGACAATTATTATTATTGTTATATATGTATATGTAAAATAATAATCAATATATCTAACATTAATTTTCTTCGTCCATCTTATAACACGCACGCACGCACGCACGCACGTACACAAAATTCATGAAAGAATCGAGAATCAAGAACAGAATTTTAATTAGTTATATTCTGATCAATGTCTTAAAAAATTAGGAAAAGACTTACCTGTCGTGCTCGTGACCATAAGAAGGATTGATTCTGCGAGCGTAGAAGGATGCGCCGCCCTCAGACATATATCCGTCGCACAAATCCGAAAGAGTTCTGCTGCCAACGCTCATGCCACTTCCACGTAGCACTTCACCGTCACTCAGATAACCGGAAGCGATGTCTACATCGGCGTAATCGTGGTGACCACCGACATGATGATGCGACGATGAATGCAGGATGGTGTATTGTCGGGTCGTGGTGCGACTCGGTAGAGTCTGCAAGCCCCGAGCTCCGGGAGTGTACCCACGCAAAAGAGGTTGCATGGGTTTCACAGTCATTTCGGCCTCATCGTCTGCTAGAGCACTACCGCACGTTGAATTTTCCGACAGCACCTTCAAAAAGAAAAACGATAAAAATGTTGAATGCGTAAATATATTCAAATAATTTATTTATTTTTTATTTATTTTATCTATCAAATCTTAATTTTGTTTTAAACTTAATTTTGTTTTAAATAGTTTGTGACAAACCTTAAATTTTTGCTTGGTTTGCTTAATCTCTATTTTGTTAAAAAAGATAATTTATATTGTTAAAAGAAAGGAAGAAAACAAAAACGATTTTAGGATTGTTTAGACTATAAGAAAATAATAATCTAGGATTTATAAAAATATTAATTTAAAATGGAAGAAAATAATATTATAAATTAAAAACTTATCAACCTCTTTTCTAAAATTTATTTTTTTTAATGTAGTTATAATTATTAAACGCGTATAATTATAACTAAATATATATATATATATATATATAACTAAATGTATTATATAATAAAATTTTTTTTCAAAAATAAATTCTTTAATTAAAATTTGGAGCAATTTTATAAATATTAGTATAATTATATATTCCGCTTTCATTTAAAATTAGCCATCACCTAAGAAAAATTCCAAAATACTTACCTTTTCCATCTGTTCAAATGTGGTGTCGATCTTCCGGTTAGGGATCGTTTTTATTTCGCTGCCGCTCTCACTGCTTGGCCTATAAATCACACTACTGTCGCTTGAGTTACTCTGTCCGGTGCTGTTAGAATTGCTGTGCGAGCTTTCGGACATAAGGTCCGAAATACTTGGCATCGGCGATACCATCGCCACTGTATTAGGATCGAGTTTGCGATGAAGAGTATCGCCGCTCTTCAGTTTTGTGGGTGTCGGAACTCCGCTGATCGTACTATTCTCTTTCGATGGTTTTGATGTACCTTTCACAAGAGCGGTAGGTTTCGGGATGCTGGAACTTGGACTGAGCCCGGCCGGATTCGAGCCATGAAGAGGACTGTTCGAACTTGCTAATGGTTTATTGGATCCGAAATTCAGATTGCTTTGCATGGGTATGTTCGTCAATCCATCTTCGGTATTATTTAGCTTTTCGTCACCTACTGAGTCCACACGATTAATCATCGCAGAATCTTGTTTATCATTGGAAACATCGATAGATTCTATTTCTACCTCGCAAATAATCTTCTCCTGATTTGATACTCGAGTCTTCGACGATGAATCAAAACTTTCTATCCCTGATTGCTGCTCGTAATTAGCTTCTAAAACTTCAGGCTCTTTCTGTTTTACTATAAGATCCTTGCCATCTGATAAGTTTGCTTGATTCATGCTTAGAGTGTGATTAAAAGTATCGTTCTCATGAACAAGTGTCTCCCCTGATTCGGATGGCTTGATAATACCGTTGGTATTTACTAGAATAGTTTTCTGCATCATAAAGTCCTTATTCAAACCATTCGGTGAAGGTTTCACACTTTGCAAATAAATTTTTGAGTCCGGTATCTTACCTGGAAGCTCCATTTTGGGTCTGGGTGAAAGTTTCGTCATCGGAAGTTCGTTCTTTGAATTCGCGTTTTTGGTATCTTGAAAATTGAATTGTTTAGGCGGCATCAGGACGGAAGAGTTCGGTTTTGAAGGTTGCACTACCGGTTGTTTCACCAGCTCCTGAAGAGTCGGCGTTTTCCTGTCACTCGGTAATTTAGTGCCGATGGCTTTACCAGCAATTTTAACATCTTGCTCCATGACCGGATTATTATAGAGCGTCAGCTTCTCCGAGGAGCTCGGAGGACCCTTGCTCGTGCGTGCAATTTTACTCTGGGCTTTGCTCTGCTCCTTCCTGCCCGTCTTTGGACTGGCCTGCTTCGCCGATTTAGCCGATTGCAGTTTTGATTTTAACGCGCGACTTTTTGGTGATTCTTGAGCTTGAGCTTTGCTTTGATCGCACAAGGAAGTTGAACTGTCTGAATGTTCAGATCGAGCTGAAGAAAATCCGGAAGAACTAGAAGTGCGTTTTGAAACTCCCGACGAAGTTTTTCCTCGTTCTTGGTTTTTATCTTTATTATTAAAAAGTTTAAACTTGTCCAATACAGAATTCTTATTTGGCTGAGGTACCGGGACAATATTTCCAGAATATGGTAAGGACTGTTGGGACCTCAGACCTCCATTAGGTCGGCCCACTGTGGACGCTCGAGGGCTGCAAATTAATTACAAAAATTCAAATAAAAAACAGAAAAAATATTCAAGTTTTTTAATTATTTAAAAATATAAATATAGATTGCAAATATTTTTCTATAACTAAAATAAACATTTTAAATAATAATATTTAAGATTATATAATACTTGCAATAAATTATCTCTCTCTGTCTTTCTCTCTCTCTCTCCCCTCTTTTTTTTTGTAATATAGTACAAATGCATTTTTGATAAAAACAAAAAATCTAAGTTTTTTAAATTTTATTATATAAATCTTTATTCTCTAGTAATTAATTTTTAAGTATTAATAAAAATTATAATATAATAAAATATTTAATTTTTAATTCTTCAAATAATTATTAATTGCTAAATAAAATTGATTAATTGTTGTTAAATAAAATTTAATTGTTATTAACAATCGCATGATTGTAATATAAAAATACAATATAAAAAAATTTTTTAAATCAATTTTACCTCGGCGTGGTAGCCGTGGGTCGATTCGTACTCTGATTTCTCGGTTGTGGAATGAATGAAAGACCACCCTGAGACGGTTGCTGTTGACTCGGACTGGTGCTTCTAGAACTGCTCGCGCTGCCCACGCCGCCGTTCCCATGTTTCAGACCTGAAACAAAGAAATATAGGGAATTATTAATATCAAAATATTTTTTGCGATTTACATCTATTTTTTTTAAATTAAAAAACGATATTCCATATAATTATAAGGTCTTATAAGGTAATATTATTTGTGTGTGCATATGCTGATATTCGCAATATGCAATGCATGTTTAGTGAAAAAAATATCCGAAATAATATTCTTAATTTTCTAAAAAATAAAATTTTATATAAATATGTAATGTATAATAATATTTCTATAAACTCAGGAATAACTCAATGATAATAATAGCAGATCACATTCTAATGTAAAACAATGTGTACTTATATTCATCCTTCTAATATTAATTCTAATATTGAAGCATAAAAGCAAAACATTTTTCTGTCATCATGAAATATATTGTCGTTGACTCTCAATGTTGAATCTCAATAAGACGATAATAATTGGCCACGTCATTAAATGCGTAGAGTCGCGCGGTTGTTGCAGCAGCCCACTCGCTACCTATGTGTTTGAATGGTGCAACGCACGGTGCAGCGCACCGTAGACAAAATAAACCGTTCGTGTTTACCAAGAGCGAGAAGATTAATCCGCTACCTCATATTACTCATACCCACCCGATTCGCTCTTCTCGGGTAATCGTAGACGTTGTTTCTGTCAAATAATCCGCGTCGGCATGTAATTTGCCGAGCGAGCGATATCTCGAAACGTAAATACCGGTGATTAATTATGGAGACTGTACATAAGATAGTGAATTTAACGAAGATTAATAATTTTAAATCTGAGTAAATTAGCCTTAGAAAAACTTTATTAGCCAAGAAAAATTTTATAAATAAATCTTAAAATAATATCTTAACAATGATAAATAGGATAATTTTGTAAAATTAAAAATTATTGTAATCAGAATTGGTATTGATTGACTTCAATATTATTATATTAATTATTTAAAAAATTTCTAAAATTCGCTTTTATTTATTTTCTATATAAAATTACTTTCGCTATAAATATTATATGTACAAGGTAGAAATTAAAAAAAAACGAAAATTGAATTTTTTCATATGCCGAAGGAGAATTTTTCGTCGCTAAACAATTGAAATTATCACAATGAGTAGTTTTTCTTGTAATGATTTATCATTTTGAAATTACATACGTCGGTTTGACAACGGCAATCGCTTTTCTTCATTGATTCGCTGTGATTTGCAGTAGTTACAAATGTCTAATTCGTCAATCGTCTCAATTGGCCTTGCATACGTGACACAAATATGGTTGACACAAGACGAATAGAAGTGCTTGATGATGCAGAAATCTTTTAATAATCAACACCTTTTATCGTTTTACGTGACTATATCTATCTTGTTCAATTAATTTATTACTCATTGTGATAACTTTAATTGTTTAGCGACGAAAGCTTTTTTTTCAATCTATTGTATATGCAAAATTTATAATATATTTTTTATTTAATTCTAAGATTCGTTATTTTAAAAGAAAAACTCATGTTTCGAGATAAAGAAACGTCACTTAGGATCAAACAAATACATCCGTTTGATTCTCGAAGAAAGTAAAGATCGAATCTGTGCTCGAAGTGGCCCTATCGAAATTGCCAGTCATGGTGTGTCGTAATAAATTCGAATCCTTTTTTTATCTATAGTGCACAAAGGAGAGGGAAAAGAGACAGACAGTTTAGGGGAGTTAAAACGTGACTGAGCATTCGTTCATCTGTCACAAGAATGATTCATCGCGTGAGTTGATCGATCTGTCGCGATATTACTGATAGCCATACATCGCGAATTTCCAAGGTAGAATCATAGAATATTTTCTTGGCGTTTTGCTATTATGTCTTATCTGCGATTATGCTATTTTGTTCAAGGGAAAAATTTACGTAATAAAATTTGAATTGGAAACTAATGCTATCTATCTATGAATTTTTCTTTATAAGAAGATAATAGAGATATAAATAAAATTAATAGAAGAATATGATATTTATGAAAAATTCTTTAGAAAAGGATATTGATTAACGATGTTATATTTAACGATGTTATATTTAAAGAAAATTTTTTTTAAAAGTATTAATTGTAAAAATATTAATGATAGAATGCTTAAGAATGCGTAAGAAGAATTATCAAAAATTTCTAATTAAAAAAATATTCTACCATCGAAGAATTCCTTACGATATTGAAGATTACAAATGAACGAATCTTGATCTTTGGAATATCTTGAATGAAAACAGGAATTTTTTCTATGGAGAATTTCTTGTGAGAGAGGATTAATGATCGTGACTGCACTCATTCACTCACTTTACTGACACTAACGTTAACGCTCATGTGTTCCGTGCGTTATTCTCCTATTGTTCCTTCTGCTCGAGATAAGACAATCGGCCCACATGAGAATGCAAAAAGGATTGGCCAATTGATTTCCATGGTCAATATCGAATGCTAACAAGCATCGGCAATTATAACAATTATTTAAAAGTTGATCACTGATTTTAACAATAGAAACATAATTTCTAATATAGGAAAATTAGTTCTGATGCTTTTATACGATATGTATGTCATCCAACAAAAAGTCATAAAAATTATAATAGAATTCAGACTTTTTCTAATACTTTTTAAAATTTTCTAAATAATACTTTCTAATTATAAACATATGAACAATTTTTTAAAAGATAAAGTTTTGAATTAAAAATTGCTTTTAAAATTTTATTTATTTTTATAAAGCTCTGGACAATTACACATATACAAACGCGCGCACGCACGCACAGAGAGAGATAAGAGAGGGAGGGAAAAGGGAAAGAGGAAGGAGGAGAAGGAGGGAGAGGAGAAGGATAACAGAATTTTAAAATTTTTACAATGCTTTTTGTAGAGAATTATTGATAATTAATTAATCATTTTTCAAAGAGAATGTTTCAAAAATAATTTCACAACTTCCGAAAATATTACAATTCAGAATGTTCTACAAATGCCTGAGATTACACTGTTCAAAATTAAATAACAACAAGTAACGTTCGTAGTTATAGTTCGCGTTTTCTCACAATCGTTCGCATGCGTAAACTCGTACTTACATTTCATATGAACTCATATACTCCCACTATAGCTTCCTTGGGACTCCTTTGTTTCGAGAGTGCTTCGGAGCAGAGAGAGAGAGAGAGAGAGAGAGAGAGAGAAAGAGAGAGAAAGAGAGAGAGAGAGAGAGAGAATCGCTGCAAAGGTGTAGCACGTAAGGGCACATGTTCCGTTTCAAAATGTATATTCACACATACGCGTACGATAGACCAAGATGATTAACCTCATGGTGATAAGTCCTAAACTTATAATTATTATATATAATATACATATGTGTATCATATTTATATATCTTACATTTAATTTGTAAAATTATATCATATACAAAAATATGTATATACATTCTTTATGTATTTTAAAGTATAATTAAAGTATATAAAATCTCCACTTCAGTTTTGTGAAATTTTAGAATCGATTAGTTCGTCCCTTCCGAGAAAAATCTCTTTTCGCCCTCAATGCAATTCACGAAATGTGTCTCGAGCTTTATCTGGACCATAACTCGGGACGCGCGGAAGTGAAACGGAATGTGATATTGCGTGTCAAGAATTTATTTGTGGGTGTACGAGCTTTTCTCATAGATGTGAAACTAAGAGAACGTTTATAGTGCATAAGCGTGATAAGCGCAATCTATCCTTGAGCGACTCTCTCAGATTGTCGAACATTTATTTTTTATTTTTTTATATATTGAGTGCCACTTTGATCCTATTTTTGTTTATCATGGATGTAATTTTTCTTCTCACGGACGCAGGAGATAAAGATGACGCAAATGTATGTTTCGTAATAGAATAACCGATGTAATAAAGCAAATGAATAATGTAAAAATAATCTGGAGTATTAATCAAAATAAGAGAAATATTTGCTTGACTGATTTTTTTCGAATCCTTCTATTGTATTCAGAAATCATATAAAAAACAGAAATAATAATATTTAAGAAGATAGCATATAATGATAGAATAGAATGAAGAATATAATGATATCTGAAAGATTTATTTCTCTTTCTCGATATGCGATCGCGCGGTAAAAATTTATGCTTGCATCAGCGCATAAAGATGCACATTAATAATAATTATTCGCTGATCATTATCATCACTAAACTCTTTCATTCTTCTTTCTTCTTTTTTTTTATCTTTATCAAATAAAATTTACTCTGACAGCGTGCAGAATCAAAATAATCCTTAAAGATAATTTGACCCGAGCAGAATAGAAGAATAGAAGTAATTAGATACGCGATTCAAGTTACATCTTGGCCACCCTGAAAAGGCTGTCGAGGATTAGAAGAGTTCTTAGAAGCTTCCTCGATGACTAAGTCTGATCTTTTTCAAAGAAAGTTCCGCTATCGACTAACTGTCGAATCAGCTCGACATCACTACTACCACGCTGTTACATCGCACCCTGCCTTTTATTCGGGCTTCCAGGCCGATTAGTAGCGCGGGGATGGATTCTTTTATCTCGATTAGAAGATTAAACGGAGATTAGATTATGATAGTTAAGGATTAAACGATGTAACAAATTCGAAACGGAAAGCGATGTCTGGATTTAGGGACTAGTGCCAGAATCTTGTCTCGGGATGAGACAGGATTCTCTTAATTTGGAATGCAGCGTATCCTGATTCTTCTTCTTCTTCTTCAATTAATCTTCTTCTTCAGTCTCGTCTATTGGCAAATATACAGCAAAAGAATCGCAAAACGATATAAACGATAAAGAATAATTTATATTATTAAATTGACAGTAATTTACAAACAATAATAATTTACAAACTTTTATGATAAAAAATAATGATTCTAGTCTGTAAAAAATATGACCTTTAGGATCTATTGCACCATGAGATTTCCACTTATAGTATCGAATAAGGGGAGAACTGCGAGATACAAAAAATAAACGAATTTTCCTTTTAAACAAGCCGACACGCTGGCAATAAAACGGATCTGACATTATGAGAGAGAGAGAGAGAGAGAGAGAGAGAGACAAATTGTTACACGCGATCGTTAATAAAATTAGTACCTTGTTAGTTTTACTGCATTCGCAAAGTGAGCCTACAGCGGTATGTCTGCGAGGTGAAAAAGCACAGAGAACGAATAAACCCTCTCGCACTCACTGTGGAGATAATATCAGGCATTTAACTGACGGGAATGGCGACCGAAAGTTCGTTTCAATTTTGGTCGTTCATTGCGGGCTTTTTTCTCTATCTTCTCATGCATGTGCGTCAAATTGGCACAGAAAGACTCTGCCTCGTATTCCCCTTTCGTCTTACTCGCGGATCCCCACAAGCATCATTCCCATGGAATCAACTGATTGTGAGTTCCAAATAGGCTGTGACTCACATAAACTGCACACAAACTATGCTTCGAAGATTCTTTTTTCGCTTGTCAATTTGTCTTTCTTGTCCTCCTATCCTTCGCGATTTAATGTTTGACGATTTCAATTTTAATAGAATTGAATGCACGAGAGATGTACAGGAACTCTTAAAAAGCACTCTTCTAAAAGAAGACTACTCTTCTACTCTTTGAGAAGATCTGTTATCTTTATGTAGTATAATTTATTAATTATGTTAATTTAATGAAATCTTCATAATGAAGATATTAGTAATAACGCTATTGTCAATGCTTCAAATACACAAATGCTATAAATAGAGAGATAAATTAAAAGTTTCTTAAATAATTCCAAAAAAGTTCCTTAAAATTTTTAAATTAATTAATTAAAATTTTTAAAATAATTAAATTAATTAATTAAAGTAATTTTTAAATTATGAAAAAAATCTATATTAAAATCTTTCAGAAAAATCGTATTTGAGAATATCTATTTCTATTTTAATTTGTTTTGATTTTCATTCTGTAAAAATTTTTATAATAAAGAGTAGGCAAAATATTTTATATTGTAACTTTCTGATACATATATTCGCTTATTACCAATATGATAAAAAAGTGTAGCTAATCACATCATACTTTAAGCAAAGCAAAAAAGGCATGTCTCTTTCTCTCTCTCTCTCTCTCTCTCTCTCTCTCTCTCTCTCCATAACAAAGATTAATGAAATAATGAAATTGCAAATCGTGATAGATCTCGATGCAAGTAAGGGCACGCGAACATAACGGTGCGTCAGATGATGATGAGGCGTGATAATAAACGATGATGATCCCGAGACTTGCAAGATAGTGTAGCGCGTATGTTGAACTTCTCTTGTTCATTTCAATGATCTGATCCTGTTTTGTTCCTTACCCTAGCGATCGTACCAGGTGCATCAAATGCACTTCAAGAAGGTTTACCATTAACCGCATGATAACAGAATCATGTCGTGTTTCACGCTGGCCTTGATTGATTTTTTTAAGAGTATTTAAGAGAAGTGATAGAGTTTGATAGAAATTATTACCAAATCGATATTATACAGATTGCTTTATTTTATTTTATTAAATTATTTAACATATTTATTTTAATAATTAATAATTAATGTTATTAAAATACATAAAATATTAAATTCTCTTCTCTTTAGCTTAAATGCAAATAATGTTCCATTTTATGTGTGTTAATATTAATTAATTAAAAAAAATATCTTATGTTTATTTATTTGCAATTATTTAATTATCTACATTTTTATACCGCGAGGTTTTCAGCGATTGAAGTTTATGTTAGTTCCCTTATTAAATTAAATTAAAAAAAAAATATATATATATATATGTGTATGTATGCGCGCCTCTTAAGGTCTCGACTCGAGGGTCTCGTTCGATAATGGCCGACAATCACGAGGAGTAATCGTGATGACAATAGTGTAGAGATGCGTGGGACGAAACAAGATGGAGTTAACGTCGGTAACAGCTGTCAGTATCCATGGAACAAATAAACAAGAACCCTCTTGAGCAAAGGATGTTATTGCTCCATCTTTCGAATCGATGCCTAGCGTGTCGCCGTCGATCACGATTCGCAAAAAAATTGTATGGATTTTTTGCTAGAAAGTAAGAAGAAAATCACACTAAGATTAAAAGACATTCACATTGCTTTATAGAAAAGAATTTTTTTGAATTAATAAAGAGCATCTTGTTTTACCAGATTTTCAAATTACTATTATGACCCTGTTACTATTCATTTTTTCTAAAATAATAGTAATGCCGCTTCAACTGCGAGCATATTTGTAAAACTATGATTACTTTGAATCTTCATTACAATGAAAAAAAGAGAATATCCGGACTTTGTGATCGCAAGAGAGTCCGACAAACCACGCGGCGCATTGAAATAGCGCGAATGAATGTCCTACACAGCCATGTTCCTTAAAAAAAGAAAAAATGAAAGAGAAGAAATCCTTCTCCCGAGAGAGAAAGAAGTTCGTTTTATTTCAGGTTCGCTTTTTACCGTCGCGAACTTTTGACGAAAGACGCTTTGCGAAGCTATCGAATAAAAGTTGGAAGATCGATGTGAGCGAGAGCAAAGATCGAGAGTCCCGAAGGAGAAACAGATGGAAAAGGATTAAGAGTTGGCGAAAGAGATCGATCGAGAAGAGCTCAAAAGCGAGCTCGAAAGCACTTTTACACCAACAATTTCGCCTTTGATCAATTGCTTCGAATGGTTGTGCTTTGACGATCGCAAAGAAATCTCTAAGAAATTTGGAGGTTCTTCGAATTGAAAGTTAATTACATTCGATCGCTCGATTTGCGTTATAATATATTATGAGATCGCGACCTCAGAGAGAGTTCAATAGTAATGTGATTTATAAGTATTCCTTTTAATGATTAAATAATAATCTATATAATAACATTTATAATACATATAATGTCTTATTATATACAAAAAAACATATTTTTAATCTTTTAAATCTTTCAATTTTAATAGAATTGAATGCATGAGAGATGTACAGGAACTCAACAAAAAATTTGTCTAAAACAGAAAAAAATGATCATATATAAAAATGTTAAAAAATAATTAAGTCTCAAAACGTAAGACATTTCTAATATTATTTCATGATATTTTGAAAATGTGCATCCGAGTGAAACAAACGCAGTAAGGAGCGCGTTTCTTTTTCACAAAGGCGCTCATCAACTGAACGTGCAATCGACATCATTTTTTCCCCGCGGAACGAACGAACACCCCGTCAGTCGGCTGTCTCGTTTCGAAGCGAGTTTCACAGCACAAATTACAATCTCCCCCTTTTTCTAGATTCCCTTATTTGTCCCGCCTGCTTACTTCTCTTTTCCTATCCTGCCTGCCTGCTTGCCTGCCGATTGCAGAACCCTCGTTCTCTTTTCAGGACGACTTCTCCTGAACTCTCTGTCACGTTCACGTATCGTGTTTTGAGAGAACAAGTGCAACTTTGTCGATAAAAATGAAGAAATATTGTGTGACTGCACACACAACTTGGAAACTCTCGCTTTCAAATTTTATTGCACGCGAGAAGAAACATCCGTCCGCCTTGAATAGCGCAGATTACTCGACAGTGAAAAAGGAGCACGAGCATATATCATATTTCAAAATCGTATAAGATACAAGAAAATCATGAAATGAGCAAAACTTTAAGAAAAATTTAAATAAATAGTAATATAAAAAACATAAAATAAAGAACAAATAAAAAATCACAAGAAATTAATACTATGTAAACAATAAAATAGTAAAATTTTTTTATGATTAATAAACTTAAAGCAGTGTAATCTATCATGTTTATATCACAAATTTTATGATAAAAAAAATTATAATTTTTTATAAAATTTTTTTATTTTTTATATTAAAAAATAAATTCAAAATTCGCGTTTCTTTTAAAAACATTGTACATGTCTGTCTTTGTTTAGGTATACATGAAATCATTGCACGTCAAGACATATGTATAGCGAATACATATGCACATAAGCAGGTACCTGTGAAAACAACGATTTAGAGAACAATCAGTCATTTGCTTTTGTTCTTTTGTTGTCTTGTTCATTGCAATTTATCTTAAATTAGTTACAAAAAATTCTTTTTTATTATTTTCATAAAATTATTTATAATTTTTATTTCATCAATATCTTTACACACATACACGCATACACACGCGCGCGCGCGCAAAGATATTATAAGTTTCAATATCAGAGATAATTAGATGTGACATTAATTAGAAATTATAAAACTTACAAGAAATAATTTAAGAATTAATAATGTAATAATATAATATAAAAATTATATAATATATGAGCTATAAATAATCTACCTCATAAAAGTAAAAATTAAAGAATTTGAATAATAATTGATTCTTTCCCGTCATATTATAGATCAAGATTAAATTTTTCTGAAATTAGGCTTGAGTCATTTACGCGATTTCTATAATTTCCAACCATAGTTGTGCTTGTGGTCATGGATCACATGCGACTGCGAACTGCGACAGCCATGAATAATATGAGCGACGGCAGAACTGTCGAAAATTCGATAATGGAAATGCGCGGCGGATCCCGCGGAATAGCGTCGTTGGAAAAACCGCGATGATACGAGAAAAAAAGAGATAGGTAGAAGAAACATCTATCCGCATAAAAAAAAGAGCTCGACCAGAAACAAAAAACGAAAAGTAAAAGAGGAACAAATAGGGAAAGAGAGAGACAAAGAGAGAAAAGGAATATGTTAGAGAAAATGCGTAACATGCAGTATCCATGTGACGGAGAAAAAAGTATCAAAGGAAATACATAAGGGTAAATGTGCATTATATAGCATTCATGTGCGAAGAAAAATATGCGAAAGAAAACATGCAACATACACAGTATTTGCGCGCGCGCGCGTGTGTAAGCAGGAGAAAGCAAGAGTGCAAAAGACAAAATATGCGAAAGAGGGATATAGAAAAAAAAGGGAAAATAGCAGAGATCAGGTTCAAAGATATTCCAACCCCGCGAGTGTTTCCTTTCACTCGTGTTGTCGCAGTAGAGAAGAGGGGAGTGGCGTGCGATTAATAAAAATCCGTATCGCGAGCTACATATCCCGAAGGATACATATTGGTGCATATTTGTGTTTCTCATGGGAAATGTATCACATGGGGAAGTTTACAATATTTCTATATATACTGAAAATATCGATATTTAGAAATATTATTTTATTTTACTATTTTGGATACAGCCTAAAATCGATTTCATTTGATAGCATCAAATAGAATTATTATACGGTTTTGGATTATTATTCGTGTTTATACAATTTAATTATTACGCAATTATTAAACATGCACTTTTAATATATAATTTTTATAAGAAATTAAAAAATTAAACAAGTGTTAAATAAAATAAAATTTAGAAGATATATTTTTTATAAAAAAAAAATTTATAAATAAACTATATAATAAAAGTTTAAAAATTATGAATAAATTAAACAAATAGAAAATCAACAAATTGTAAATCAAAAGATTATTAAACCGACAAAAGAAAATTCAAATTGTACAGAGTTGAAGATCGTAAAAAACAAGTGTAAGTGCAGCAGAGTTGAGAAATGCAACTCCAGAAAGTACAGGAACTTGAGAGGGTTGCAAATGTGGTGTCGCGAGAGATCGAGAGAAAGCTGGCGATGACGGCTGAAAATCGTCAAGAGGGTAAAAAACATCGCGTAGCTAGCATACAAAGAATGAGTTTCCCAGTCCCGGAACAAAACGGATTTCATCCCCGCTTTATTTTGGTCGTAGCGACGAGAGGTAAGGTAGAAGTATTCTATATTCTATCGCACAATATCTAAATAATACACATAAATGCTTGTGCTCACACATCTATTCGGTATATATACGATATATATCACACATATATCGGTATTGGAAATTAAAAAAATAAATAATTTTGTAAATAATTATAAAGAAAAAAATTGTAAATATAAATATAATTATACTTTTCATTTTAGAGGCAATAAGAAACAATCGTGTTTACTATTCTATTATATATGCAAATTAATGCAACAACGTGATATTACTTCAATGTGATATTACTTCATTATGTTCCTGTACACCTCGCATACCGATGATGAGGTTTCCCCATACAATGCATTATGCTTTGCAGCACCTTGTGTTACGTGTATATAATATCGACAATGCCAATTTAGCATTGGATATGTCTATATATTCTATCCCACAATTTCCGCATATATTCCCTGGTAACTATCATATCGAGAAGAATTATGAGAAAATAGAATTATAAGATAAAATCACCAATGGTGTTAACAATACGAAAACTTAATTATTGTAATATTACTGTAATATATAATGCATATATCTTAATTCATTATTATGTTTAAATTTATTTTATAAAGTAAAGATAAACATGTATATATATATATATATAATAGTTTTTAATTATATATATTTCCGATAATTATTTCGTAATGCATTAAAAAATTTGAAAATTATTCTTTAGTTCAGAATTGATAGTTAAAAATAAATTTCTCATATAAAATAAATTTCTAATATAATTCTCAACATATCAAATTAAAGTTATTTCAGTAACTGTATCTTGTTATAATATATCAGTTTGCTTTAGAATATTTCCTTCTGTTTTCATCATATGTTTTACTTATTTTATTTATTCCGATATTTTTCATTGATCGAAATATAGGAGGTAGAATTATCTAATTTGATGAAAATTATATTATCGAATGCTTATTTTAGGAGACTGCTATATTTTAAGAGGCATTTCTTTTATTTTTTTTTAAAATCAATTTTAAGTTAAGAAGTTAAAGAAAAAAAGGAGAAGAAGGAAAAAGACAAAAGATTGAAAACTTTGCAAAAAGGAGAAGCGTCACTTGTACTAATAATAACTTAAAGTTATTTATAATTTTAGATCATCTCATAGCCGATGATGCACATAATTCCCAGTAAAATGCTCACGTCATATTTTTACTATGTAACTTTTCCTCTTTTTTGCATTATCGCCGTCTTTTCTTGCGATCTTCACAAACTCGTATTTCAAATGAGTGTAGCGGATTTATCGAGGGAGGTTAATTCTCCAAACCAGTACCGAAACGTATAAGATAGTATTTTTAACTCGCACGAGACCGAAGGAAGGCGAGAGGAAGAGAAAGATTTAAGAGTTCCTGAATGTCCATGTTCAGTGGTAGTCAAATATATATTATACTTCGATTAAACCTCAAATCCTAAAAATTTATTAATAAAAAATAAATATAAAAATAAATAATTAAAAAAAATAAATAAAAATAAATAATTTCAAAGATATGCATAGAAGAAATTAATTCAGAAGCTATTAATGTTAGATGAAAGTTCCTAATCTTTATAAAAATGATAATAAATATTTATGATAGATTATTGTACTGTTCGATATTACAAAAGAGTTTTATGTAGCACAACTTTATAATAATGGTTGTAATTATGACAAAAAATTTAATTAAAAATTTAAATAAAAATATTAAATATTTTTGAAATAGTAAAAATAAAAAAGATTTAAAACAATCAAGTATGTCTATAATAATATTTGTTTGCAATATATATAAAAACCGCTAATACTTTTATATTCCGCTTTTAAAAATGCTTTCACAATATTTCGGTGATTTGTTTGAGCATTTACACATCTTAAAAATTTTACTTTCTAAATTTTGTGATAGTTTAAAATGGCCTGTACTCAAAATAGAAACAAGAATTTTTTTCTAGATTTGAGAATCCCTGTATTGCTCTGATGTTTCGGGGTTAAAGACCGGGTGCAGCAGGTCTTACGCTCTGAAACTTCAATTTTCTCTCGTTGTTTCCTTCCCTCCTTTGCCACCCTCTTTCAACCTCTTCTCTTTCCTCGCTTTCTCTTTCTCTCGGAAGCGTTTCCTTCTTTTTCTTGGACACTCGTGGAACGAAAGACAGTTTATAACGGAGCTGACGAATGGTCGAAAAGGTCCCTCAGTTCCTTTTTTCTTTATCTTTTTATTTCTTTTTTTTATTTACCTTCACTTGTCTCTTTGGGAAATTCCCATGGGATTATTGGACTCAAGGTGATTTCGCGTATGTGCATCTAGAATTAAATCGTTTGCGAGTAAAGTTCAACAAACCATAAATTTCACGAAATAGTAATGTTAAAAAAAGAGCAATAATAATGTTTCAATATAATAAATATTACAAAAATAATAATAAGTAAATAGTAATAGTAATGATAGTACATAAATTTGTAAAATTTTTGATCTTAAATACAAAATTTAAAATAAAGGTGATTCTATAAATTAACATATTATTTATTATGTGTGTGTGTACGTGTTAAAATAAAATAAAATTGTGTAAATCAAAATGATTATATGTAAAATGAGAATTATAGGATAATATGTATATTGTAGATAAATACTAATGAATAAGATCTATGAAATAAATTAGAGTTTAATATTTTATACATTAATGTCTTCTTTCATAGATAAAAAATAACCATAAGATTATAGATTTTAAAAAGAAAAATTATGAATTTTAAGAAAAATTCCCCCAAAATGTTTTTCTAATCTATGAACGTATACATTATCGAAAGGAAAATAACGATACAAATCACTGACAAGATCCTGACCTAGACGCCTAGACATGATTGTCGTCTAGGCTATTAACTACAGCAACGTGATGAGCGGTAGATAACCGAATAGAAAAAAGAGCCTAAAATAATATTGTAAACCATGACGAGAAAGGCGTTCTGTTTCGCTTATATGTGCGCGCACGTGCATTATGGCCAGTCGGCTACTTTGTGTACAACATGGAAGTCTATTTCGAACGTAGGAAAATGCGTTCTGTATCCAGATACATAGACACACGTGCTTTGATATCATCATGATATATGGAGAGAAAGAGAGAGAGAAAGAGAGAGAGAGTACAGCATCCCCTCATAAAGTTACGCATTAGAGGTGCCCAACCATGTAAATAAATGATAAGAGCACGGATTCTTTTCATTATTCAGCGGACTTATTATTATGAGAAAAAAGTACAATTTTGAAATTGACAAAGTGGTATTAAAATCTATATCTATGAATAAATTTTTAAAAATAGGCTATCATTATCATTGTCATAAATTAAAAAAAAAAGATAGTTTATATTCAATAAATTCAACATATATTATATATATATATATATATATATATATATATATATATATATATTTCAAGTAAAATATATTTTTATAAATTTATTATAATAAATTAAATAAGTAAAAATATTATATATGATTTAATATCTGTATTATGTACACACAAATTTTCTTTTGTCTTACTTTCACTTTACCAAATCTTCAAATAGTTTTATAACGATGCATCGTATGTATGAATGAACCAATATAAAATGAATGACTTCTTATTGATCTCGTTCTTATTAAACGCTGTAATAGCGGATGCCAGGTTCCCCAGCAGAAAAAGAGAAATCGTAAGACGAGGACCGGTTAATACTCGTATTTTTCGCAACGGCTCGCTAAGCAATTGAACCAAAGAGCCAACCAGACGACTGTCGAGAGCGCAGAGAAAGACTCGTGCGTGCATTTTATCGCCCTCTCTCGAAGAGACCGGTCCTCTCCTTTACTTTCTTTTCCTCTACTTCTATTGTCGAGAAAAGGCTCAAAGTTGAGCGCCCCTGTAAATCGGATGCCCGGGCACATCTGGCCCATGGAAACGCGGGAGTTGAGAGTAAAGTATAAACTATGGGGTGCCACCCCATTTTGCAGGGGCGGAGAACACTCCCAGTGGGTTTTACCCGCTTCCACTTCGTCCCCTTCGTAAGTAATATTGCTATACGTATGCACAGCGCGCACGCAATAGAGAGGATAGAGAGATAGAGAATTGTGAGAGAGATGCATTCGTGAGAAAAAAAAGAGGGTAGACAAAGAAGATTATTCATTTTGGAAGAGACTATAATGCAATTAATAAGATAAATATGGAAGAATTATATTGATAAAAACAAATACGAGTTTCCGGGAAAAGCGTTAAAAATAAATGTCAGTATCAAATTTGTTTTCTGGACAAGTTACTTGGATTATAAAATATTTACAATTATTATTTCTCTATAATCGTTTCTATCTCTACTAGTCGATAGTTATTCATACGATACGAAAAAAAGAGAAAGAGAGAAAGCATGAAAAGAAAATAAAAATTATATGTATAAAAGACAAAGATTTGTGTATATAGATATTTGCACGTACGAAAGGATAAATGATAAATAAAAGTGTACAAGAACGTACGTGAAGAAGATACGATCGTATAAGCCACCATATATATTCGCAATGGGGGAGCCCCATGAAAACGAGTTTTCATGGTGGTTCAGAATCTCTCCTGCGACAGTTAGAAATGTGCAAAGGGTTGCTAAAAGCTTCATAAGCATTCAATTCATAAGGCTAATAGCTAATGGGGTGTTCTTAACGTGGATGCACACTGTGTCTTTTCATCGTTCTTTGCATCTCGAGAGAAATGCGACTTCAAAGAAAGAATTGTTTAAAGCAAGGAAAGTCATCCCATAATTCTGCATATTCACAATTATGAGTCCAACTTCAAATCTATATTATTTCAAGTTAATGGTCGCGGTAATAATCTACAAACTTCTTTGATTTATAAATTACAGATGGTTTTTAATTATATAATATAATTATATAATAAACAATTAAGTATATAGTTCTCTTGACGTATGAAAACAGAAAATCTAAAAATTGTATAAGAATATCTAGATTAATTTAGAAATATAATTAAAACGATCCGGACAATAAAATTCTGGCAATAAAATAACTTGAAAAAAAAAGAGATTAGCTGGGGGGGATAAAAAAACAATATGATCATTGAAAGATCGATGACAAATGATATTCTTGTTAATAAATTTTTGTTTGCAAAAATGTGGTGAACATCATCGACCGCAAAATAAATAATGAATTTCGTTACCACAATTGTTGACTATTGTTTAAAATTGTAATGTTTAGTTTTTTAATTTCATCTATCTTATCCATTTCTATTTCTATTTTTTTATTAGCAGCATTTTCCGTTATTTATTTATTTATTGTGCAAAAATAAATTTTAAATGAGTAACGCAGGATGTTAGACTAATCGAATATTTCTCTGGCAATTTCCGATGCATTGCAATTTAAATTAACATGTGCACATAATGTAACGAATTATTTTAGAAAGTATAATTGGTTTTTAAGCAAAATAATTTTATATAAGTTATTAATATAAATTAATATTTAATGTATGTTAGAATATATGTATGTATAATATATTATTTAAAAGATACTATAATATATAACCGATTTATTAATAATTATGATAATTAAAATGTGTTATATGTATTTTGTTTGTAAAATATAATGGGTTTGTAAAATATAAAATTATTTGAATAAAATTAATATAATATTAAATTATATATACATACATTACATATATTATACATTACACACATGATATCAAATATATTTTCTGCTTACTTATAATGAGGATAAAGCTTTTATGTTTTTCTGTAAAACACGACATTTGAAAAGTTTGTGGCGGAAGGGTGAAGAAGATGGGTTGATGGAACCTACCGAGTTGTGATTGATGCGTCGGTGCTGGAGCCGGTCTGACTTTGTCCGGAGGGCATCTCCTAGTAGCGGCAATAGTCGCGGGTAGGGGTATACTCGTGCCACCCCCAGAACCACCGCCAGCACCAACTCCTGACGATTGCTTGTTATAGGGCGACGGTAACCTGAAATGAAAAGAGATTCTGTTTTTAACTTGATGTTTCATGGATTTTTGATTTATAAAATATATCCTCGTGGAATATATTTTTATTTTATTTTTACTTTTATTATTAATATATATTTTTTTCTGCTACATTATTTGCTCCATTCAATTTTACATATTTTATAATTTCCTACATATTTTTATATTTTTTATTACACACAAATTTATGTGAAAAAAAATATTATAAAATATAAATTATGACAAAAGTCCTAATATGATAAAATATAATATAAAACAAATTAAATCGCAAATAACATAAATTATCTGTCTTAAATCATTATTTAACAATCCTGTTAGCTAGTTCAATCTGGCAAACGCGTAAATCAGCAATTAAATACGTATTTAAATTCCTTTCAATTAGCTTTTTGATATATGTATATAAATGTGGAACCGTATATAGGATCCATTATAACGTCATGTACACACTCTTGTGCTCGAATTACCAAGTACCGTCCATAAACCTCGCGAATATAACCGGCTTGGCAGAGAAACAGCCTTTGACTCGTATTCACGCCGCATGTTTAACACTAAACCGGCTATCCGATATCCACATCTCGTGTAAATCATCGCTTTGTCCTAAATTTATCCGCTATTTTGCCGCAATGAAAACAATTGCAGCTGCCAATTGACTCAAATATCTACGAAACGAAGAACACTGTAAATTATTAAATTCAAGGTTGCGAAAAAGATACAAAAGAGAATAACAAATTGATTTTTTCTTTCGTAAATCACATGTTCTTAATTTGTCTTTTAATTTACTTGTTTCCAATGAAAGAAAGAAAAATATAAAAAGATTAATCAGACTAGATGGATAAACAAAAGGATCTACATATAATTATTACAAAAATAAATAAATAATCAATCAATTAGTACAAATATTTTTCAATCTATATTCAAAAATTATATTTGAAATTTTTTTCACACATTAAAAGTAAATATAATTGTATTTGTCTAATTAATTAAAATTAAAAAGTTTGTCGAATAATGCTATACATAACTTA
>JANQDE010000043.1:299461-404163 GCA_037157785.1 Cephalotes varians
TAAAATAGTTACATAGTATTCTTACTTGTTAATTCTTCGAAATTTTAAACATTTGAATAAAGCATTAAAGATTAACATATATGATAAGTCACATTAATAATAATCTTTTTTCAGAATATTTCGTAGTTAGTTCATGAGTCAGGTTCTTTTCCCGATTTATATAATGACGGTGGATCTTACACACCCATTTGCATCATATGCACAGCTAGTGCAGCGCGACTTGCGAGACACACCTTTCTCGTTGTATTCTTTCTTTCGAACTGTGAGAGATACAATCCTGTGCTTACTGTGTAGGGACATGATACAATAACGCCCGAGGAAGGCACAATGCAAGCAAGATATGTGATGGATTAAATTATGTGATGCATCACGAGGATATACATACAAAGCGTTTTATAAATTTCTATTTTGCTTATGCAGTCACCTGCATGCAGTCACTACATGATGAGTCGCACGATTTGCGTCAAATTCTTGCGTGGATTGTTAAATGACTTTTTAGTAAAAAAGTTCCTTTTTAAAAGTTTTTATGATTACGAATAAACAACTGAATTAATTGATAAGTTCTGAAAAGATTTGTTTTAATAAATTGTACACGGATTCATTGAATTCGATAAATCATATTATACTTATCAAGATAACATTCTATATTAGTTTAATATAATTAGTGTATATAATAGTGTATTAAAATTGATATATTATGTATTACAATTTGATATATTTTATGTATAACATCAAATGTTTGCCAATAAAAATCTTTATAAAAAAAAAATTTTACTTTTTCGCGTGACAAAATGCAAGTCTGGCACAGATGTGTTTTAGGACATTCTTTCTGTTCCGAATCCTCCCTTAATATATTGATACAAAATACAGGACCTACAGAATCTACATAAGAAAAGAGCCCTATTGCTAAGTCCGGAAAAATGATATAAAATATAACAAAATTTCTAAGGTACAAAAATTAAAAAAAAAGTAAAAATAAATAAATTTATGATTATAATAAATATGATTATAATAAAAAATGATAAAATTGGTTATAAAACATTTTTATGAAACATAAAATTTAAAGATTTTTAAACTTCTTGGAGAATACGGCATGTAAATATCTTCAATAAATAATAATTTTCTTTTCTTCTCTCTATCTCTTTTATGATATTAATCTAACAATTACATATAATTATAAATTAAATTATAAATATCATATAAAATTAAATTCTTTCCGTCTATACTGTCTATACTAAAAAAAGAGAAATTCTTCTTTTTTCTTTCTTTTACAGAATCATTTTAAATCTTGCCGTTCCCTCGTAAGTATATCTACGATCCTGAGAGTCGAAATATATAAAAAATGTTGGAATCCTCCAACAGAGGGGAATACGCGCTAGCAACATCGAATCCAGAAAGAGAGAAGTTCAATCGTGGACGTTGGCGGCGAATCGCGAATATTTACGAGAGCAATATCGGAAATTAATGCCACGGTCGGCGTGTACCGACGCCGGGCGCCGTGCGCGTGCTGCAACTGCCACCACCGCTACGACGTGATGTCTTATCCCTGGTGGGATATAGACACGAGATGGACAAACGGCGCCCTCACAACATCTTCGTCTTTCGTTTCGATTCAATCTGCATCGACACGGGTTATTAAAATATGCATCTCGATTTTTAGGCGATCCTCGAAAAATTAAGTTTTTATTCTATTTTAATCATATTCTAGAATAGACCGTTAAACAAGTATCTAAATTATATTTATATCATATCTTTAATAATACAAATAGAATTAGCAAACAAAAATTGAAAACAAAAATCAACATATTTTAATATTGTTATTCTTATAAAATGTAAATATTTTATTAAATATACTGTATATATTATAAGTGTATTATTTTATTAAATAATGATTGATATCTTATAAAAGTAAAATAATTGATATAATCTGATGACGGAAATACAAGTAATAAGTTGTGATGCAAATGATGCAAGTCTGTTGTTCACTGTTTGTTCATTGTGACATCGTTATGCTCGTCATTTGACTAATTAACACTATTTTCTGTAAATAATAAATTATGTTTGCAAAAATTAATAAAAACTATTATATAAAAGTTCTATTTTTTGTTTATCAAACTTCTCTGCAAATAATAAATTAACATTTCTAAAAATCTTAACATACTCTTTTTATTTTAAATTAATATTAAATAAAAGATTATATTACAGATTATATACAGATATATTAAATAAATCACTTTGTTTATATTTACTATTTTTTGTAGCTGATAAACGGATATTCGCAAAAGTTTTATACAAAGAATCAAGATAACCGAATAGTCGCGCTTAGACGATATAGACGTGCTATATGCTAAATTCAATTGCAAAATGTGCGAGAAAGAGAGTCGCTAGCTCCCTTCGACATTCACGAGTAACAAGAGCGCGTGATTAGGCTGGTCAACCAGCAACGACAAGATGTATATCGACAGGGACGACATTCCTTTTAATTGCTAACTGCCGGGATCGGACTGGCCGATACGATTTTTCGAACGGTCGCCAATTAGAGATCTCGTCGCCGCGATATAAAGAGAACGTTCTTTCTCTCATTCGCCACAACGAGATCTCGAAATCTCGCAAAGGCTAGAACCAGTTCTTGGTGGAAAATAGAGTGTCGTAATATTAAGTGCACGACGCTTTTTTTAAGCTCAATGTTAGCTAATAATATTATGAATTTCATTATTTTACTGCGGAAATAAATAGTATAATAATTAAAAAAAATAGAAATTTAATTTTTACAAAATTTAATTTTGTAGAACTAATTTATTTTATACATTTATTGACTTATCCTATTTTAAAATAATATTATTATTAAATATTATTATTATAAATAAATTATTACTAAATATTATTTTTTTTTATCACAAATTTCTATATCTACACAATTATTTACAATTAAGTATTACATTTTATTTCTCTGAATACACAAACTTCCAATAAAGAGCATATAGGAAATTGTTATTTGAAAGATATTTCAGCGTCGACAGAAATATAAATATACTTTTTTAGATCAAAATGCGATTCAGGTGAAACTAAACAAAATCACAATTAACGGAATCTATCTTCATATAATGCCAAATATCTCACCGAAACTGTGTGAACGTTAATATAAAATTGAGTAGAAAGTTAGACGAAAGTTAGACTTCCTAGTAGACGCTTTTGTAATTCAATTATAATTACCTCAATCTTTGAAATTTTAACGTCACGAGTCATATCTCATTGCCTCCTTTTCGGCTTTTCTTATTCATGCGCGAATTTAAATCGCTGCAAATTGACAGTGGCGTCGCGTGCGTTAATGCGCATTAACAAAGACCAAAGAGGAGCAGAGACGCTAGATGCGAATAGCGCCGGTACGAGTCGGATAATTCATTCCGAGTATTAGAAATAATTGTCGGATCTTATGCGAGGAGAAAGAAAGGCAAGAGAGAGGATTCTATACAGTGGAGCTTCGTTGTTCCAACGGAGCATGGGATAAATTTAGAGGATCTCGAGAGAAGGACTTAACTATCGCTTCCAGGAAGAAGCATGACAACGAGCAGAACCGTTTTTCTTTGCGAGGCGATATTATTATCGCGATTCTTTCACAATCACCACAAAGGCAAAGACACTGATAACCGTTGCATTTTTACAGGAAATTTTGGAGGAAATTTTGCGTGCTAAAGATTGAAAATTGTCTAAATGTCATATACACTCGAAGTAATAAATAAAAGTTTACTCTTTTTTAAAATACGTGCATTATCACTGCAAAGTAGTGAATCACTAATCGAAATGTTTGCATTAAAAATGAATGATATACTCATTGAGTCCGAATGAAATTCGGTGTTACTTTGTGTGTTTCTTTATGTCTTACTTAGTAAAATTTTTAGTGATATAAAAAAGATATCATTAAAAAAATACTTGTTAGTGTTCATTAAATAACAAAGAAAATAATTGTATATCAATAATTGTAGGATTATTATCAATAATTTCAGTTTACAATGTATATAAAATTACTTGAAGAATATTATTGCATTGAAAATTCTATTTATAGTAATTTTTTAATATATTTTATGTATATCTTTTTGGAAAGATTTTAAATACATTTTTTGATTGTGTTCTTTACAATCTAAAGGCAAAGTTTGATTTCTCAGTAGTCACCTTGCAATCGAAACAATCGCGATGCATAACGGTTCCGCCAACCTCCGCCCTGCTTATCGCGATGCATCATCGCCGATGCATCGCGAACAATACACCATTTTAATTAATCAAAGCGAACTCGGCAAGAGCATCTCCTGGGGAACGCGAGCAAAATATGTCTGCTTATTCACCGAATCTCATCAGGGCACGACCGGATCTTCGCTTCGGGATCAATCGAACATTACTCTTTGTTTGCGAACATAAAAGTTATATGTTTAATTATTAAATTTTATGTTACATATACAATAAAAACGATATCAAATACAATAATAAATAATAATATTAACTACTGTAAAAAATAAAATAAAAAAATACAAAATATAAATAAAAGTTCAATTGTTTAAATTTGGAAAAAATAGTAGAAGAAAATTCTTTAGTCTATAATATCGATAAAGATATAAATAAATTATGTAAAAATCAACTAAAAAATGTTTTAATATTTTTTTAACTTTCAAAATTCAATTATTTAGATTTTTTTATTTTTTTCTTAAAAGTAATTTGCTTAATTTTTTTTAAATTTTCGTGTATTCTTGGAACATTTTTAGATATCTTTAATGTAAAGTTATATTGTTTCAATTTTTATTTAAAATTAATTATAAAAGCTTAAATTGATTCTTCTGAAACGAGCTGTCCAAATTATTCAATCATTACGCACAAGTGCAACGTCAGCTTGGATAATCCTTGCTTACGCACCGAATCGTCGTTTTTCCTACTTGATGCGCACGATCGGTGACACACGAGATGATACACAAGCTCGCTCTCGTTTCACTAACGTCGCACAGAATTTAGCTCGCAAATCGCGCGATCGCGAAACGTGCTTGCCCAAGGATCTATTTCTGCGGCCATTCACATCGAAAACATTGACTCATTCTCGTCGACCCGCGGATGTCTTTGAACTCGTTCGCTAAATAAAGAAAGGCAAAAGCCGAAGAGAAAGTAAAAGGAAAAGATGGGGCCGAGAAATTGTTTAAGGTCGAAGAAAAAATTTTGCAAAAATAAAATAAAATAGTAAAAATAAAAAATAAACCATTTGCATGAACTATTCTGATTTCCACAACCTACATGTAAAGAGTGAAGTGGATAAATCATTTATATAGATCAATGAATAAATCATTTTAATTCAAATTTTTGTAGGCATTTTACATGTGATTATTCGTTTCTAATATTTCGTGTCTAAAATTTATATACAGATAACATTCTGGTAATATTATAGATCGATCCATTAAAATTAATATTGATGATTTTTTAAATAATAAAAACAAATTTACATATTCGCAAATATCTTGCGAATCGGTTGAGAAAGCCTCTCGTTCGAGATTGAGGTTGTTTGGAAAAATATCCGAAGAGATCATTTTCCTTTCTCTGCATGTGGGTGACGAAAAATGACTTTTTTAAGCCGGTTTAATTAAAGAGAGACTCCTATTATCCTCCATATTTCATTGCTGTTAAAATTCTGCCCAAAATTTCATATTTTTTCAGTGTTCTCTCAATGATCATCGATTATTCTACGATACAGATCGCACTCTCAAGAACAATGTCAATAATAAATAATGTCTATTTTTTTTTATTAATAGTTGTCTCACACACACACACACACACACACACACACACACACACACACATGTAATTATATCTATTAATATATTTCTATAATTAGAAAATATGTTCATTGTCTTTTTTATCCTTCTTTTTTTATTTCTTTTTTCTTATTTCATTCCTAAACTTTATACATATATTTTTATATATGTAAGATTTATCTTAAACATGTATTTTTAAAAATTTTGTAAAAAGAAATAATTCTCTTCCATCTTCTTTATATATTCAAATTTATATGTTTTGTAATATATTTTGAAAATATATTATTAATTTTTTAAATATATTTAAGGGTGTAAACTTTATTATTTATTTCTAATCTCTCTGTTAGAAACGTAAGAGTGTTATTACGAAGATATATTGTTTTTACTTTCCGCAATCCTCCAATTATTCGTGACGGTTGGTTGCAGTTCCCTATGTACGCGAGAGAGCATAATTACATGATAGTAGAAAAGAGAGAGAGAAAAAAGCACTGTGAATCGGCCAGTCGATCTATATCGAGAACGGAAAAATGCAAAACCAGATCCGCCCGGTCGTAGCCGATCGCCACGGGAACTCAGAGAGACCGGTTAGGACCTTACGTCGCAGATCGCAAGTCTCCTCGATATCTTCAACCTACGACATGCGATTCGAATAAGCGGCTCTTGACAACTTACAACTTTACAAAGAAGAAAATATGGAAAAATAAAATTTTACCGCTATAAAAATATTAAATTATTATATATAATTTATTTCAATTTTTGTATCAATAAATAAGAAAACGCCACAAACCTGGTTATAATTTCTTAATTGAATGGCATTTTTTGGTCAATTCCATAATTTTTTATTTAAACAAGATATAAAAATTGCAGATATTTAAGCTCTTAATATTTATAATACAATATTAAGTTTTATCAATTTTACAATTCCATTTTATTCTTGTTCATTTTTTTGATCAGTTTGGAAATATCTAGTAAAAAACATAAATTTCTTAATTATCTTTAATTTCATGCAATGTAAGAAGATGGATATGTAAAAAAACCTTAACATCTACTTTTCCTCGAAGGACTTGCACATAGCGGCAATATATGTAGCGCGTGATTCAGGAAATCCTAAATATATCGAATAACCGGTTTCGTCGTCGCTCGTCCAAACGAACGAAAGAATAAAGATAGAAATACAATGAGATATAAATATAAAAATATATAATCAGAAATAGTAAATAAAAATGAGAATTCTATCCACGACAAACAATATATCGATTTACAATGTCAATATTAGAAAAAACGTTCATGTGTTATATTTTATTTTTGATTATTTTTTATCTGAGGCCTTTCCTATTTTTCATTTTCAAATTAATTCGGCGGAAAGAATGCTGGGATACCTGTGCGTTTCCGGCGAATTCGGCAAGCTGCGTGCCTTTCTGCTACTGCTACCACTGCTGCTTCCACTATTTCCCATGATGTCTCGCTGTTATTCCTTTTTTTCGTTAAATATTTTGCAGATGATTCTTCTTAAACTGGTGAGAATAACTGTCTTAAGTTGCACTTCACGTTATATCATTGTTAATGTCTATTTATATTCTTTTTTATTAAAGTAACTAAGTACTGTTTTATTATGTTAAAAAAATTGTTCATATATTAATTCATATATTAATTATTGTTTATTCTTTTATAAATATATTATATCAAAATATTTTTCAAGTAATATATCAAACTCTCTTTCTCTCTTTACTTCGCCTCACTTTATTTCACAGCTATTTATTTCATTTTACAAGTTCAGTATTTGTTATTTTATTAAGAAGTAATTTTAAGTAAAGTATTTATCAAAAAGTTTGTAGTAATGATAATAATTCATTCCGTTTATTGTATCCTCAAGATTACGAGTTAATGATCGAATTATATCGATGGATTCGATGGTTCCCTCTCGAGATTGTTATTATCCTCGCTATAATAAGGGCTCATAAAACGTGAAAACCAGACACCGGTGATAAAAGAGATCTACTTCGAGTTGAGCTTCTCGATATCGTTGCGCCAATCCTCGATCGAATAGCGGAATTTATTGTTTAGATCAGGTCGTTTTCTACTTGTTAGAAAATCCTATTTTATCTTGTATTTTTATTCGCTTTGTTTACTATATTGAATTTATTCATGCAACGAGACAAAATCGCTTTCTTCAATCTCTTGAATGAAAGCGAGACTGAACTGGATGAGAAGAATTTGTGTAGAAAGGAGATCCAATATCGAATGCTACAGAGAAATTCTTGATCTTGATGATTGATGATGACTAATAATTTTAAATATCAATTTTAAGATGTTAAATTATATTTTTGAGACAACGTATAATCTTCTTATTTTCTGTTATCTGTGTTATTTTTTACGTATTATTCAGAAATAGTGACATGTATATTCAAGCGACATCTTAGCATTCTCTTTTCATATTAATTATTCCTAATCTTATTAATATGATATCACTTTTATTTTTTCATTGTATATTATTCTCCTAATATAATAATAATAATACTTGTACTTTCTTTTATAATTCTCACATTATTTTTTATTCTTTTGCTTTCTTTATCTCGCATAAAAATCTAAAAGACAAGAGTTTCGTTAGAAACTTCAATACGTCGACTCCCGAATGGAAATCGTCCTAAGAAATCGAAAACACTCGAAAGTGCCTCCTTCCTTACTAGACACTGAATAATTCACCCTCAAAATTCATGCATATTTCATCAATTCTACCTCATCCTTAATTCTTCGAATTCTCGTTATTGTCACATTATTTCAGCGATCTACGAATTCGTGTTTTCGAAAATTGGCTTTAAATTCTTATAAAAAAATATCCTCAGATTTCAATCTTCTCTATAACGCAGTTACAACAAGTTGCAGTCTGCAGATTACAAAAAATAAAGAAGACTTCTTCAAATACTCCGCAATTTGATGTTAGCGCCAATGGACACTTCGTCGTGAATTGATCCGGCTTGCTGCTCGATCGACCGACTTATTATCGATCGTGAGATGAGATGAGATCAGGTTAGATCAATCGACATTCTTACGAAATCGATGCAAAAAGATGAAAACATGGAGAAGTTCTTGACACTTCAATTGTGATAGAACAAAAGTTAGTGAAAAAGCGAAAATTAATAGATTTTTATCACGGAATTCAGCATTAATTATTCGAGCATAAATCAGCACTAATTATTTTTCCATTAATATTTATTTTGATTCATCATTATCACATTACGTACACATGTCCCATTGTATATTTTATAATATAATTAAATTAAGTTTTTTAATGCTTCACTTCGTTAGTCAATTTATTTATTATGTCAAATTTAAATATAACAATTTTATTTATCTCGTATTAAATTATTTGTTTTATAAAATCATTGTCATAGGAATATTGATATATTGCTATATTGATTCAAAATTAATCTTCTTTGATTAACTCTCGATTAAGTAGAAATAATTAAGTTGAAATCGAAACTTCCTCACAAATCAATCTTCCCGCGTCAAACACATCCAAATAGATCGTATCACGAGAACGTTTTCCTCTCACGTTCAAATATAATCCATAAACGCATCGTCAACTTCCATTCTCTTCTCTTTCTGCATTACCACTTCCACGAACGCGATCACTATCGATTCTTCGCGGGGCCCAAAGACCGACACTTTATCGAATTTCGTGCATGATCGAAAAACCATCGATCTTGCTGCATTCAAAAGATTTGCGAAATGAAGCGAAGAATGACGGGGGAAAAGAGACGAGAGGAAGTCCGAGAAACCTTTTGACTCTTGAGAGCGTCATCGACTTGAGCGACGACGCCTCATGGCGACCACGGACGACCATCACACTCCGCCGCGATGGTCATGGTGGTGTGACCATGGTGTGTAGGCATCGTTGATGGCCCGTTTCGAACTGAACTGCCGCGAAAGGCCCGGCGAGAGAAGAGAGAGCCATTCCCGTTCCCATAGCACGTGGTACTTTCTCTCTCTTTCTCTCTTTTCTCACATTTCCCCCCTTCACTTTGGTATCTCGCGACCCTTGTTCCCACTCTTCCAGCATCGGCATCCCTCTCGCTCTCCCGTTCACCTTCCAGCCCCCTTTCGACTCACATCGGCTTCCCCATACAGATGTACTCTTCTCCCTCCGTCATTCTTTCTCATCGTTCTGTCATGCTTTATCTTATTATCTATCTCTCTTGCACTTTTCTGACGTTTCTAGCTGAATGTCTAGGCCTTCTCTCTCTCTCTCTCTCTCTCTCTCTCTCTTCCTATACTCCGGTATTGTCGTGCTTCTTTGTCTGAATACAATCTTCTCGCATCCTCTCATATCCCACTTTATCTTTCTGTCTCTCTTTCTCTCTTTTTCTATCTCCTTCTCTTTTCTTTTGATACACCCTCGCAAGATCGATCCTTGTTCTTCGTTAGTCTCTCTCTCTCTCTCTCTCTCTCTCTATACTTCTCTCACAATCTCATTCCATCTTCATCTCTCTCGATCTCTCCCTCGCTCGTTTTAGTTCTTGCAGCCTCTGTGGAGCTTGCTCTCTTTGATTCTCCTTCTCTCTACGCAACCAGCCAATGGCTGATTCAATCTTCCCTGGGAGCCGACCAATGCTAGTGGCACGCTCGATGGTTTTTTAAACCATTTTTATGTTAATGCTCCGCACTCGATGTGCACGCATAAGCGTGTGCCGCAAATATATTGTGCTTCTAATGAAATATGCATATGCGTGTGTGAAAAATTTTTTTGTCAGCCTTGACCCTCGTCTATTTTACTTTTATTTGTTCCCATATGTTTTTATTTCGACAGTTTAGTGATTCAAAAATTTAGGCTATTAGGATTTCTTAAAATTTATTGAATTGTATTAAAAAATTCTTTTTCAAGAGAAAAAATTAAATTATTAATTCTGATTTAATAAGAAATTGTTCTTATAATGATATAATTAGAGGAAAAATCTTTCAACACACACATATTAGCATTGATGAAGAAGACAGACAAAGAAACTATGTTCTCCATTCAATTTCAAAGAAAATATCTTCGCTTTAATAGATTATAATAAATTTTCTACAAACATGGGTATTTAATTTATTAAATTTAATAAAACTAATTATTTATTACAATTGAATTGAAAAAATTTTAAACATAAATAACAAAAAAATTCCTATTAATTTTCATCATATTAAATTTTCTTTTGATAAAAATTCATGCCAAATTCGCTAAAATGTAAAATAGTAAATGATAAAATGTTTTCGCACAGTGAGTTCAGAATACATATTTTGAAGCTCCGAATATATGTTCCGCGGTCTTGAGAGTGGTCCATAACGCGCCCACGCGGGGGACTAGGTATACACTCGGGGCATAATGGAGCATTGTTAATATGTTAATGCATCGCGCGGCCTGCCCGAGGGCCCTGGCATCGCGTTTCTCCCGCTTGAAGAATCGTTACGCGCTCCATTAGATCCAGGCTCGAATGCCCCTTTTGCTTAAGAGAGATTCTTTTCAGCGTTTTCGTTATCTAAACTCTCACAAACCGAGAATTTTCTAGTCCAAACGCAAACGTCCCTTAATTCGATCTTTACGGTCTAAAAAATCTAAGGCCAATTTAAATATTATTATTTTATAAATTATATTTATAACATATTTTGTAACTTTTTTCTGAAATATGTGAGACGTAAATTAAATATCTAATTATATGAAAAATTTACAATAATTCTATTAAAGTGCAAAGATTTTCCTCAAGTTAATTAAAGAATAAATTATTAAGTTACAATTTTAATTGATTAATTGATAGTTTGTTGAAGAATTTCTATTTATAATTTCACATTAGAATCAATCACATTAGAAATCTATATAAGGTAATTCTTTATTGAAATTTATTGAAACTAATTATTTGAATTTCTCAACTTATTCTAAAAAAGATAAAAAAAAGAATTATAAATAAAAAATAAACTTGGCTGAAAAAAGTCTCCGATTCAGTATTATTATTAAATTTCCAAAAAAAATAATCTAACGAAAAAATAATTTAATATAAATAAGTTTTAAACAGATTTTAAACAATGAGAAAATCATAAATTTTAAATGGTAAAAAACTTAAGAATAATATCCAATAAATCTTAAATTTTGACAGATTTTAGATGCAAAAATATTCGAATTATTTAAATTTCAGGACATTTTATTCATCCAAGCAATTCGTTCAGTCCAAGAAGGTACGATTTAAAAATATCGACCTTGAGAGTTGGGGTGCTTGCCACGTGCGGCATTTCCGCGCGTGCAGTCATATGTATGCGCGATTAATAAGAATATAGAGTCAGTTACTCCTAGAATAGTTTTAAATATGTCCTCTTTTTTATCGTATTTATCTCCGTTTATCTCTTCTTTAATTCATTGCTACAAAGAAGTAATATTTATTAGTATTTATCTTTCATATTTTTGTAATTTTATATAGCTTTTTGTTTATTTGATTCTGATCTTTTAATTTAATTAAATAACAATTTAATTACTATTAACAATTTAATTACTATGTATTTGATTGAAAATCAATTTATTTGTTGCTTAAAAAGAATTTTTAAGCAACAAATATCCGTTTCCTCTTTCTTTCTCTTCCTTCTTTCTTTCTTCCTCTCTCTCTCTCTCTCTCTCTCTCTCCCCCTCTCTCTCTCTTCCTCTCCCTCTCTATCTCGCGTGTGCGCTTTCATTTTTTTCTTTTTGTTGTTGCAATTAACTACGGCGTAATTAAAATATTTGAAGTTGTTTCGTTTTCCGTTGCACGTTTTCTGCATGACGAAACATTGGTATAGCGTATGCGTTTTGCTCGACATCAATAATACGAGGAAGTAGACGAAAAAGAACCAAAAAAAGAGAAAGAAGGAAATATGCAGGTTGATTAACGCAGACGTTAATGAACGTCGCTGTCCAACCATCGTTCTACAGAACGTCGGTATCGATTCGACTGCGTAGCAGGAAACAAAGTTCTCGACTCACATACAAAATACAAACCCCACGTCAAACGAAATATATATCAAATTATACAAAAAAAAGGAAACAAATTTTTTTTACAAAATATAAGTTTATTTTCAATAAAAATATATAAATATAAAAACTCGATTAGAAAAGCGAGAAATTATCAAACAAATTCACAATTAAATATGCAACGATTAATTAAACAATTTATAAGATACAGCTTTAATTATAATAAAAGCATATAGTTATTAAAATTAAAGTATATTTTTTTTAATAAAAATAATTTTCGAGTCTGTTAAATGTTTTTGACAATTGATCATGGTTTGTCAAAATACTAGGAATACTCATATAAAAATTTTTTTGTGTGAATTAGTAAAATTCTTTTTTAGATTTCGTTAGTTTTTAATATATCTCTTCAAGTGTGTCATTTAATGCATTGTAACTGATTTAATCGATTTTATCGACCTATAATAACTTCGCAATCAAAAACTTTAAGTAACAACTAGTCCGTAAATTAAATTTAAACCGAATCATTTAAAAACTCTCTTCCGAGTTCTGCGTTATTAAAACGCTCACTGCTCATATACATAATATGCTTTCATTGGCCTATAAAAATTAATCTACATGAAAAATCAGTCGAGTCAATGTTTAAATTATTTCAATAAATTTTTATTTTGTTTTATATTATAGATCTCTAGGCATTGATAAATATGTTGCATAAATGATGATAGCTAACAAATGATAAAGTTGAGTATGTCTTGGTTATTAATAAAGTTACAACACCATGTTATCAAATCATGATAAATAGATATCATCGACCAATAACAGATCTTATATGCTATAGAAAGTATTTTATGGAGTCGTACATCTCCATTTTACCGACGTTAGGCTGTACAGTAAACTGGTCGGTTTCTAGAGACTGGAGTAGTGAGGAGTCGATAAGGTCTACGGTTATTAGTTAACGGTTACCCATATGGCGAAGAAAATTAAAAATTTTGAAGAATATAAAAAAATTAATCTGAGAGCAAGAACTATTTTTAAAAAATCGAAAATATAAAGGCTCAAGAGAGCTTAAATATTAATTTTAAAAACTTTTAAAAAAATTCTATAATCCAAATAGTAAAAATCAATATTCAAGTATATAAATTCCAAAAATCAATTCAACTCGACAATTTAAAATATTAAAATAAAGTATTTAAATCTTAAAATTTGCTTGTATGTCTATAATATAGACATTTATTATTTTAATAATAACTCAAATATTTAAAATATTAAAAATATTAAGTCCAAAATTTCTTAAAAGTTTCAAAGCTCTATGAATTTAAGAAACTAAAACTTCAAAACTCTTCTTTTCACGCGCGCGCGCGACTCCAAAAATTCTAAAATCTATTTTTAAAGCTTCTCAAAATTATACATTCTTTTCAACGTAATGCCTTCATTATAATGACCATTATTATTATTGATTTTTTCGCCGAAAATAAAATCGTAATTAATTTACCTGGGCATATCCTGTAGCTGCTTGGCTCGCTGCTTGTAACGTGACAGGGCGAAGAGCAAAGCCAGAATCGGCCACAGGGTTGATCCTGCCGCCAATTCGCCTGGGTTCACAGCACCTACATCCGCCCCCAGAGCCCGCAGCGCTCCCACACACAAACTCACGTTTTCGACCTTTGCAACACAAAAGCAAAGCTTCATTATTGATCGGGTTGATTCATTTGATTTCATAAAACGTAACACTTGCTGCATTTTTGCAAAATTTTATTAATTTCTTATTTTTAATAATTAAATATTTTATTTTCGCAAAATTCTAAATTGTTATTCTCAAAGCTAATTTCCAAATTTATTAAGTTAATTTTCAATGTGTTACTTCATAAAAATGTAATATGTATTTTTATTTTTTTAATATAACTAGTAAGAATCAGTTCTTATTTCTCAGTTATCATTTCTTTATCAATTCATTGAAGTCAATGCAACTATCGAAGATATCTAATAAGAATCAATTTAAAAATCAGAGATCGAATAGAAATATAGATAACGTGTGTGTCCCCTATAGTGAAGAGGAGCGGAAGAAGAAAGGCGGAAGAGTGTAGGAAGTCCTCGAGAGAGAGAAACACCTTAATAGAAAAACCTTTGCTAGCTTTCCACGTAATACACCACACGATACATACAACGCGAGAGCGAAACATGATCGCTGCGATTGTAGCTACCTTGCACACGCGTGTCCATCGACTTCTCGTTTCCATTGTTTCTGGTCCCGGCTTTTGCCCAGAAAACGAGCTGCGCCAAGGCATTACAGGGTAGCATGATAAGAGAGAGAGAGAGAGAGAGAGAGAGAGAGAGAGAGAGAGAGAGAGAGAGAGAGAGAGAGAGAGAGAGAGAGAGAGACCTGGTCACGGACAGAAACGTAAGTATCATCTTGTTAATTTAGCCAGAAAGTTCATTTCATTACAAGAGAACTAGAAAGCGTTGATAAGAAGATAAAAGTAAAAGTGAATTTGATTTAAATATTACAGACATTAAATTCAAAAATTCATATTGATATGTCTATATTCATAATCGACACTTCATAAAAAATTGAAAAATAAGAGCAATAATTTTATTTAAAAAATTAGTTATATAGGTAACATTTTGTTACGCATGATCATTCGATTGTAGAATTTACATTTAAAAAAAAGAGAAAGAATCCGGTTTGATTAAAAATTTTATCCAAAAGCTTTATGTGAAAAATAATTGATATTAAAAATAATTGATATCGGAAATTAAATAAAATATGAAAAAATATGAAATATGAAAAAATGGATTAAAATGGAGCATGACAAATATAAAGTATTTTGTTTATAGTTTAATTTATTCATAGATTTTGGACTTTTTCTCTCTTTCTTAATCGCTTCTTTTGACAATTTAATCGGAATGCGTCACGTCACAAGCTGATACAAGTCTTCGTTTTTTCTTCAAATAATACATTGAGAGAGAGAGAGAGAGAGAGAGAGAGAGAGAGAGAGAGAGAGAGAGAGAAAGAGAGAGAACGAAAAAAGAAATTAAAAGTTGTATTATCGAATCCATATCACAATCCATTAGTCTTGAAGAAGGAGCTGCAACGCAAAAGGATCGTAAAAGACGAAGTTCATCGCGAGCAGTTTCGAGTTATTCTGGTGAGATGACAGCCGTACATGGCGACGATGCTTTTTAATGCATTCCGCTATCTCCTCCTCGCTGAACGCATGGATCGCCACGAAGAATCGTGTGTATGCTTTATGTCCAGAATTTCGCATTTCTTCAATCAACTTCAACAATTTTTCAATTCTGCCATTTCTACTTTAATCGAATATTTAAGTTTTATTAATACGTGTGCAATACTTTGAATAACACAATTCATAATTGGCAGTTAGAAATTAGGTTCATCTTATTTCACACACTTAAAAAATTAATTTTTAGAAGTAGATTTGTTTTCATATAATTAAGTAATCATCTTTGATAACTACAATAAAACAAATTCCGTTTTTCTTTCGATTACATTGAATGTAGTACTGAAATTGTACGAATTGTGTGTGTGTGTGTGTGTGTGTAAATTTGTTACATGTATATAATATTTTTAAAAAAAAGGAAAATTTTATCATTTACGTTACTATTTACTTGCTCATTAATAAGTTTTTAAATATCGAGAGAGAGAGAGAGAGAAAGACTTTCTAATACATATAATATTATTGTTTTAATTGAGAACATATATAATAAGGAAAGAATGACGATTCGCTAAATTGAAATTAATTAACTACTGATGCAAATGTACGTCAATATTCACGAGTTACAAATATCTGCGAGTACAATCCTCTTCGGAATACTCCTAAGGCCCGCGAGTCTGCGGTCCTAAGAAAAAAGGAGAGAGAAAGAGAGAGAGAAGAGAAGAAAGAGAAAGAAAGAGAGGTCAAAGTCTAGATATGGTGGGAGATGTCCTCTTATGGTAACGTCTTCGCTTCTGCGGTTCACGAAGGAGAAAACGAACAAGAGAAAAGAAGTGCCATAGAAGGACTTTCTTTTTTTTATACATATTTCTTTTATATTATGAATAACAAAATAATGCATTGTATTTGTCTTTTTATTTCTGCGACTAATTATTATACGGAGAGAAACATCTAAAATACTTTTTGATGTTTTAAAAATTAACAGCGTTTATAAAATATGTTCAATTAGATATGGTAGACTATTTGTTATATTGCTATAAGTTATTATATTATTTAAACTTTTCTTCTCTTATTATTATAACTATAATTAAATAATTAAATATTTATATATATATATATATATATGTCCAATTTATTATAATAAGATAGGATAGAACCTTAATCTGTACATTTTATTTTTTAAATATCAAAATTTTAAATATCATTTGTTAATTAATATGGTTTCTTTCTGGACTTCTTTTATTAATTTCTGTATGAAATATGAGATTTCTGTATGAAATTTCTTTTGCGGAATTAATAAATCAACTACAAAAGAAAAGCTAACGAGTGAGAAAGGTACAATGAGTTGTAACACAATATCTGTATTATGTGAAAACAGCAAAAGAAGTTGCATATTACGCATCTTCTGCCGCAATTTCGAAGCAATAACAACGTAGCCGGATATAATATTTTTAGATTTTTCATGTTTTCTGGACTTTTCTCACTCGACAGCAAAATAATTATCGTGATTATCATGATCTTTTTATGTTGCGGATCATATGCATTTCTACTGCATTACATTGCATCACGATTATGTCAAAGAGAGTTCTCAGAAGTAAAGTATAGAAATATAGAGAATCATTTGTCGCGTTTTCGAATAAATATTTGATGAGTGAATAAAAAACTAAATAGCAATATAAATTATAAAAATAACTTAGAAAGCTTATAGATATAAAATTTCTTCAAATAAAAAAGTAAATTTTGCAATCAATTATCGAATTAATAAGAAAAAGAATCAATATAATAATAAATTATTAATATAATAACTTAATAATGTAAAACTTAAAATATCTCGCAATATAAAATTAATTTAATATGAATTATCATTAGAATGAATTTAATTTTCACGTAATAAACTTCGTAATTAGAGATTGTGGTTCGTGGAATTCAGGGTAAATTTCTTAGGAGTTTCATTGCCAAACGAACGCGATTTAGCGTTCGAGAAAGAGCGAAAGGAAATTCCTGGCGAGGCTAACCTGATTTTCTAAGCACCTCTGAGAGAGAGAAGATGCGCAATGTCCGCACGACATTCCGGAAATGGAAGCGGCAATTGGACGAACCAATGCTCGTTAAAACCTGCAATTAGCGAGATCCCTTAGCTCCGAAACGGCGAAACGAATCTAGTCTTCGGATCTAACTCTACTCACTAATGGACATACTAATTTCAGAAACGCGTTTGAATATGCGGAAGTGTATCTTTTAAATTTATCAGGACATTTAGCTGTTAAAAAGTATTCAATTATTATAAATAGTATAAATTTCAATTGAAAATTTCAACTAATATAGCATAGTATTTAATTAGTAAAATCATTTATTAATATAAAGATTAAAACGTAAAGAGAAGAGAATTTATCATATTGAGCTTAAATAAAACAAACAAATTTATATAAATCAATTCATTTGAATTCACGTGTGTTTTTCGTTTAATTTTAATTAAATTATATTTCAAATAAAATTATATGAAGTGCAGACGACTTCACGGTGCATTAATTGTTTGATTTACAGTGTTACGAAAGAATTTAATTAAGTCACATCGTCATCTTTTGTGGAATTTTCAGAATTTCCGAAAGCTGGGTCGACAGGTTTTATCCAAGGCAAAGAAAAAATAAGTTTGCGCGAGCTGGAAGCGTGGCGGATCAATTTCGTGATTAGTACAGATTACGTTCGCTTTGCGGGCTTTAATTAAAACCATTGCTGAGAACGTGCTTCAATTTAACACATGCTATAGTGTGAATTTCTTGCCGAAGAAAATTATTTACGCCCCATCCGGCCATTCATTCATTCGTCAAAATTATTTAAGAACCAATCATAAAATGATAAATAAATAACTTTCGTTGAACTAAAGTAGGATTAAAATCAACAGTCTGGGATAATAAAGTAATAATTAAATTATTAATATAATTAGATAACATTATAGAAAAAATATATTTAGACATTTAAAGCTATAAAATTCTAGACATCTGAGAAACTTCATACTTGAAATTAGAAAATCCAAAGCTAAAATGTAAGATTCTCTAAGGATCTAAGGATTATCAAGATTAAAAGATTTGAGATTTTAAAATTTTAAGATTTCCAGAATCAGATTACAAAATTAAAAAATGTGTCACCAGTCTCATCAAAATTCCGAATCACTCAGTGTAATCCAATAGGGTCCAAACAGCTAGCTTAATGGTTACAACGACCGACAGAATTCGCGGAATGTATAACGGGAGCATGATAAAACTAAAGTGAAAAATGAACAGTTCGCGAACGATTTCGAAAAGCCGGAAGATCTCATAATAGCAAATCGTTAACGTTAATTCGCCCAAAACACTCCTAAAAATACAAGGATTAATCCAGAAAACACGATATTAAAAAATTGTAAAGTCTTAAATTTTTAAGAATTTATTTTATATCAATCATCGCGATAAAACTATTACTTATATTTATTTAATATACACTTTGTGTGTGTGCGTGCGCGAGCGCGCGCCAAATATATAGATTATGAGAGATTCTTAAGCGATGAAATGTCCTCTAAGATTCTTAGATCTCAAAAATTCATGAATTCCGTGAAATTTAGGCTATAAAAAATTTATCGTGTTTCTGCGATCTTTCGACTCAGACTTAGGTATCAAAATTTTAAAACTTCCGGATTTTTTAATCTTCAATTTCTCATTTCTATTTTTGTTGGCTCACTTGAATTCAATCTTCTCCGATTTGTCAATATCATTATCAAAATTCTGCGAATATTGACATCTCGAAATTAAGAAATTTTGATCGTGTTAATGTTTTTTTCCATGTGCATCGCAGCAAAAAAGAAACAGAAACGATATTTCGATGGACACATAATAACAATTTCTCGGAGGTCCATCGAGTCTTCTGAAACGAGTTACGTTATCGTTTCAAGTTCGCGTGCATGTGTATGCATGCTCTCGAAGTTTACCTTGAATCTCGATTCAAATGTACGATCCGACAACGGCTTGCGGTAAAAATCCGCGCGCCGATGAGAACGGCACCGCGCATAGCGCGCACAATAAGCAATGATAACGATCGCAGAAACTGCAATTCGTTGCTGCAATGCGCCACAAGTCGCGGATTGCAACGTGTGCACACACGTGTCACCCAGTCTGACTGACCTTCGGCTTCCGGCAAACTAGTGTTCTACACAATTCTAATATAATAGTATTGCATCTGTTTCGTGTCAATAAGTACATAGAAAACATTGCAAAATATTACAAGATGTACGAATTTCATTATCTCATTCTTTTAAATTAATGGAGAACAATCAAGAATTCTCTTAAACCAAGAATTCACCGGCATAATATTTAAAGATTTTTCGATATTTATTATAGATTGTAAATTTTCTTACTTTAATTTAAATGTACAAAAAATAAATAAGATACAATTTGACTTCTATTAGATTGGTGCAAAAGTTCTTGCCGATGCGGATAGATATCTGTACACATGCGTTAGTATGATCTTATAAACAGAAATGTTTATGGTTTTTGTAAGTTGGCGTCTCCATTAACTGCCTTTTATTTTGTTTTCATTAAAAGAAAAATGCTGCTGATGTACACAGAATTATTTGTGAGACATATGGTGAAAATGTATAGTCATTTGAACGTGTGCGATTTAAAAATAATTTAAAAACGGTGATTTCGATATCAGTGACGCTCTGCGAAGAAGAACTATGGAAGAGAACGAATTGTGGAAAGATGGGAAAAAATTGTGGAAAACAATGGAAAATACTTTGATTAATTTATATTATAAAGATTTTTTATTGAAATAAAAAAAAAATTTGCAAAAAATTGATAAGAATTTTTGCATCAACCTAATATTCTAATAAAAAGTTGTTGTTAAAGCTTTCACAAGTATACAAGAATTTCTTCAGATTTTTATACAGTCCGGAACAATAAAAAATTCGTTTTAAATCTCACAGACCCACATTGCTGATGAAAGATTAATAATTCTAGAAATGATATAAAGTCAAAGAAGAAAAAATTATTTTATGCTTTTATGCAGATTAAAAAAAAATTCTTTAATCTGCTTGCATTTGTAAAAATGATTTGGAAACTTAGAATTTGCGATTTCTCCAATCCGCAATGTTGATTATAAACTTAATTTTATTTAAAAAGTTTGAAACAAAGATTATAGTATTAAATAATTTATAAAAATATAAAAGTAAAAAAATTTATAAAAATATTATTAATGTTCTTTCTTCTTGGTACTATCGTAATTATCTCTTAACGTTTAATTATCTCTTTTTAAGATTTTTAATTCATAATTCTTTATATTTAAGTTCATTCGCATCAACTTTAATGTATCCAACGTTATTTTCATATGCGAAAGGTGCGAAACGGTTGCGCAAGATTTGCGATTACATCGCTCGGCTGATTCTCCATTTTCGGTACCGTTAAAAGATTACTCCTCTGAAACGGGCCCTTCTATCTCGGTCTTTTGCTGCAATTTGATCGGACGTGCGTTGAAATTCGCAAGATGACTCGATCCTTCAGCGAAAAACTGACCCCTCGCGATTCACCAGAACTCGTTAAAACTAACGTACGTCTAGAATTGTAATTACATTCCAGTCGTCTAGGAAAGAAGAAATTAAATATAATTCGCTTTTGAAATAATTATTCAATCATTGATAATTATTTTAATCATTGATAATTATTCATCCAAATACAAAAGAACTTTAATATTAATTTGTATTTAATTTATTTCATCTTAAATTTTATGTTTAACAAAAATTGTTTAATTAATTGATTTTGTAACATTTACAAATATATTTTTTAATTATCAAATTTTTGAAAAAATATAGAAGAATATGTGAGGAAAAACAGAATCGACAACTCTATACAATATTGTACTGTACAAAAATTCGACGCGACAGTAAAAATTTAAAAAAATATATTCTATTTCTAACTACATTCGCTTTGCACAGTTAATCCAATAAACCTCAAAACGTATCGTTAATTTTCGTGAAATGCCACAATGATTCCCGACAAAGCTTTCGCAATACAATTCAATATCAACAGAATCGCAATCACCGTGAACAGCAAATTCGCATACGCAAAATACCGAGTCAATGATCACACTAATTGCAATCGTACTGGCAGCACGTGGCAGCGCATGGCGAGTATAATGGGCGCGTAAATTTCGGATTCGAATTGCTTGAGGAGTGGAATTTACGCCTCGCAAAAGGAGCAATTAAAATTATAAAACGTTAGTGGAGTGATAAATAGTACATCAATTGCGATCGCGCGTCTATCCGTGCGCGGGCGTATACGACGTAGTCCGTTTGATGGATATCGAGAGGTTCGCGTTACAGGGCGATGCTCGCGAGTGATGCTCGACGCGCGCGGTATGCGTGTACAGAATGATTTACGAGGTCGAATAGTTGAAATAGTTGTAGTAGAGGAAGTAAGGAGTGTCTGCGTTTATTTCACGTAGAATATGTGATGTGTTTTGTCTTTTTCTCAATTTTTATGTAAATTTACATTTTTTTGTAAAAAGCTCGAACTAAGAGAAAACTATTATTATTATTATTATTATTATTACTATAACTTTATTAAAAGTAATATGATAATAAAAATAATTAAAATTATCAATACAACAATAACCATGTGATATAAATTTAGATATAATGAATGTAATATAAATGTAATATAAATAAACAATTTTTTTTAATTTCGTAGAAACCTAATCATTTTTTACTACATTCATTGCTAATATTGCTGCATTGTGTGCGCGCGCGCGCGCGCGCGCGCGCGTGTGTGTGCGTGCGGGCGTGTGCGTGCGTGTGTGTGCGTGTGCTGTCTCTTATACACATCTAGATGTGTATAAGAGACAGGTGTGTGTGTGTGTGTGTGTGTGTGTGAATGCTGTTGAACGCAAGTCAAGATAATTGTCTATTTTCCTACTTCAAGGTCGCGTCATAATAATTTTCCGCGGTTGCGGAAGTTGACAACGATTTACGCGAGAGATCGCGACGAGACACAAGTATGTAACCGCAGATATTAAAGAATACGACACATAGATACTGCACATATGACATGCACAGCAGCACATCGAGGACGACATTGCGATTGGCTGGCGTGTACCTCGCCACTTATGCAATTTGCTTTACGTTCGTTTTAAGAGGCAATTTGACATTGCCGATCTTGCGGCCATATACCAACGTCGCCCAAGCCCGAACTGGACTCGTAAATGGCGATAATAATTTAATAAAACGTACCCGCGGGTCACACGAAGTCATCGTTTACTTTTCATTCGCTCACACGATTTGCTTATCCTTCTTTTTATAGCGCAAAATGATTTGATTAAATTCAATTATTCATGGATGTAAAAAATCAACAATAAAAAATTTGATAATATAAACATTGTAGGAATATCAGGATTTGAAAAAAAACTTAAGAATTCGAACACTGATCATGTATATAACTCTAAAAATGTAAGTTTATATCATAAATCTCATTTATTGATAAAAAAATCTGATTGTGACTTTCAACATAGATTAAAATGAAAGGAATGTTTTATTTATGTGATTATTCTTGTAGTAAATAATATAAATTAAAATCAATGCCTGCTATAATTAATATTTTCCTATTAAATTCCTGCACAAGAAGAAGTTGGAAGTTTTATTACAATCATAATAATCATAATGTATGCACTTTTCATTTAGATTTTTAATATCATGTTACTAAATTGTACTAAATTGAGATTGCATTATTTATATTGTTAATAAATAATTTATCTATGCTTCATAAATTTTTTCAATTCAATACATCTTTTATTACTATCACTTTATAAATATATATATATATATATATATATATATATCAATAATTATTTTTGCTTTATTAATATATAATTAACATATAATTATTATATATAATTATATAATTATATAATACGAGGGTCATTCAATAATTAAAGACAATTAGCTGTGGAGGCAAAACAGTTGTTGAAAAGGTCATGATACTTTCAGAACAGTAAGTTGGTATCCCCGTGATGATTTTGACCAACTGTTTGAGTAAAATTGTTTTATTTATAATCTCAAAATCTCAAATTACGATGGCGAAATTTATGAATTAGTAGAACTGACTTGGCTCCATCGAATTTCCACTTGTTTAGTCCACTCAAAAAAAAGCTACGTGGTAAGAAATTTAATGGCAATGACGGCGTCAAAGAAAATGTGCTAAATTGGCTCCGACATCAAGATAAAGATTTCTTTGCCTCGTAATATAGTTAATATATAATTAATTTACGTTTTTGAGGATTTTCTCGTAATTAATCACGCCTTATTTCAATAAACTTTCAAAATTTGGAATGATTTTTCACCGGAATGCATTTGCACAAGATGAACAGAGGCAAGCTTGAAAAGAGTTTGCTCGGCAGTCTGGCGAATGCAATCATTTTGGGTGTCGAGGGGTCGAACTTAGTTAAGAGGAATTCACCACAGTATGTTGTCATCGTCGTCGCCGATTAACGGCCGCTTTATTAACTGCGCGCGAGTGTCGCTGCTTCTTTGACTGACAACTCAGCCCGTTCAATTTTATAAGTTAATGAGCTCGTCGTCCAAGCCCGTTTATTGCGAGCGAGCGGTCGCAACACAGTCGACCTTCTGTGATTTCGTCGAGCCGTTATTTCGATTTCTTGTCTAGACTCGATTAACTGAATCCCGAAATATAGGATTAAGGCTCGCGGTCAGCAAGCTATATATACACACACACACACACACACACACATGCACACGCACACGCACACGCGCGCGCGCGCGCGCACGCACGCACACACACACACACACACACACAAAATTATATTTATAGAGAATACAAACATCTATATCCGCAAAAAGTGTTTGGTAGATATGATGAATGATGATGTGTCATCGAATTTTCATTAAATAAAAAATCAATTTTAAATTAAGTGTTATAAATAAAATATTTTAAAATAATATTTTAAATTAAATGTTATAATTATAAATAAATATGAAACTAGAAGCTTGAGGTTTTTGAGAAGAGGCTTTTTTATGAAATCAGTGATGCTTTCAGAGAGAGAGAGAGAGAGAGAGAAAATATCTCCTTATATAGTCATAATTATCTATATACCGTTAATCCTTTATAGCATAATGTATATTGTATGAATATTATACGAATTATTGAAAAGCGCTATAATATTAATTCATTTGTTAATAGTTCTACATATTTAATTTTTTTGATTGCCTCTATCTTTTTTCAAGTTTAATTCTGAAATATAATAGTAACATTATAATGATATATAATGATTAATGTATGTATTAAAATCATTTAAAAAATTAAAAATGTTCATAAAATATGAAATTCTCAATTATTAATTATATTATATTAATACTTAATTTTTGTTATACAATATTGAAAGATTCATACAATATTTTACTAACAATCTGAATTGCCACACACTTATTATGTCATTAATTTCAAATTTTTTAATATTATATTTTTATTACATAAAACTTTTGTAGCCCTTTCCCCTCCTTGTTTAAAATTTTTATGAATTTTCTTTACTCATTTAATAAATTTAACTATATATTAATATATATATGTAAATTTTATTTTTGTTTAAAAAACATATAATGTACTTTAAACTTAGTTCACTCGAAATTTCCTACAATTTTCAGAGATTGATATTGATTTGCGTTTATTGTGACAACCGCGACGATCATAAACTCGAATGTTCAAAAGATTGTTTGCGGAAATGAAAACGAATACGAACCGGGCTAAATGATCGATAATTTTTTCATTCATAGAGAACGGAGTTATGAAAGGACAAAAACAAGATTACAAGGAAATAATACGGATCACCGCTTGGCACGTGCTACTCAAGCTCTCATGGAACGTTAACCGAGAAAAGACGGAGAACACAAGCCTGTGCGTATCTGGGAAGTACACGTATTCTAGACTTGCTTATATCTCAAAACACGTTAGTTTTTTAAATAGTTATATTTGTTCTAACAAATACAGATGAGAGATTCATCGATCACAATTGGAAGAGTTAAATTTTTCCACATCGAAAATTTGATGTTTCATTAACGATGTAATTTGTAGAAGTGTATGATATTTAATTTTTAATAATGTTTTTAATTATAAAAAATATAAAAAACTATAAGCATAAAATAAGAAGTTAAATAAGTTTAAAAAATTAGACTGTAATTAGATTAACGTAAAATTAGAGATTAATTAATAGAAAATTCAATATTACCTAACAACTTCTTCTATGTTTTCTCATCAAATATAAGATATAAAACGCACAACGCGGACAATTTACTAATTAACTAATTAACATCGTGATGACAACACTACACACTGCGAATTGATTTATTTATTGACACATTTCGCGCGCTTTCTGGTTGCGAGAACCGACGCAGCATCCACGCTACTGGATCACTCGTAGGACACTAAGCGACGAGAGACAGAGAGAGCATACAGGGTCCACAGGGACACGAGGTCGAGGTAAGCCACACCGCAATTGGCCGAGCAGGAGGCCGCGTTAGCAAGCCTGCAGAGAAGGACGAAGGAGGAAAGACGAAGGAGCAATCGGCAGGTAGTGGGAACGTAGTGTTCCAAGTGTGGGAGCCTGGAGAACCCAAGGTATCCACGTGGTTCGCGGATTGTGAGTGGGATCGGTTCATATCGTATCACATCGATGCGTCGTTAATTCATTTTTTATTAATACGATATTCAATTAGAACACTTTCAACGAGTGTCAATTTTTAATACAAATTGTTATTAACTGGATGTGATAAAAAATTCAAAAGACCAAAGACCATAAGTTCAAAAATTTTGATTTAAAGAATTTTTTTAGTTTAATGTTTTTCAGACTTCAGATTCTAAGAAATTTCTCGAAATTCACTAATTATACAAGAACTTAAAAAGAGACCTTAGATCGCTTTATAATCCGAACAATTTTGGATGCAAGGTTCTTAGAATCTAAATTATGCGCATGTGTAAAGAAACAGGAAGAGCATTGACTACTTTTGATCCACGTATTTCCATCCAATTTACTCGCATTGTATACTCTGGACGTTACTATACTGTTGGGATCCGGGAAAGGCGAGGCTTTTTTTTTCGCGGTCGGACTCATTCACCAAGACATTTGCGAATCGAATTACTGAATCTTTCACGAACACACCAGGCCGCTAGCCGACAATATAACAGTTTATCGGTTCGCGCGGGAATGTCATTAACTTTTGAAAACAGACCCGTTCGCTTGTACGCTGACAAATGGTCGGAAATACCCGGAAAGCGTTACACTATTTTTAAGTCCTCATTATACAAAGTCTATTACTTATATACTTATATACTAAAGTATATATAAATATGATAAAAATTACATGTAAAGAGCTTAATTTAAATTTTAACTTTCAAGATAAAAACATTCATAAACTTAAAAATATATATAATATAAAAATAATCAGGAGAGGTCAATGACCAAAAACGAATGATATTGATTACTTTTGTATATACGAGTTAGACATTGCATTATTGTTATACATAATATATATGACTCAAAATGCAATTTTTCTTTGACAGTAAACACATTGCAATTTTCGTATATCACAAATATAGAAAAATAAATGGTCACAATGTTGAAAGAAGATTAGAAGCATGAATCGTCGGGGATCTAAAGATGTAGAATGCACTGCGCGTAACGTCAAGAGAAAATTGCATTCCGAGTCATTTCGAGTCGTTCGCAACGTCACGTCCGCGCGGAGGATCAATAGAAATGAGGTGGATATAAGAAGCAATTCTACGCGACTAGACATTAATTAAAGGAAGATGCTTTGGATCGAAAATTGCATATCGCGTAGGTGCATTGTCTACCTTTTTTTCTATTATACCAATCGTTAATTTCACGATGAATCAAAGGCACGATTAAGCGTGGCAATTAATCGAATAACACAACAGGCGTGACACTTTTTGTGCAAGACATCTTACGTGGGAAAATCAAGTTATCGTCAGATATCTGATGACTAATTTAGAGATAGAAGAATTGTATTTTATTCCAAATCTAGAACGATAAATTCTTTCGATGTAGAATTTAAAGAGAATCAATCTAAGACATTGGTGTTACAATGGCACGATTTATAAATTAATTTTAAATATATTTTAATTAATAATTCATTAAAAATAAATTAGAAATTTAAATTAAATTAAATTTTAAAAAGTGAAAATTATAAAAAATAAAAATCGGAATTGTAATAAATAATTTTTTAATATCTTTAATCGTTATTAATGTATTCGAAGTGATATTTTCAAGGGTATCTCATATACATCCTATATATGACTTTTCAGTTCAAAGAGGAACTACGGCCTAGAACACGTCTATTTCTTTCTTTTTCCATAAAGCAGTCTTATACCGAGAGACCGCGCCTATGTTTCCCCGTTTTCTCTTCGCTCTCTTCTCTTTTACCACTCGTGCATTACATATGTATTATGTACTATCTCGTATCTGGGACACCTGCGACGTACCGCGACGTTTTCGACATTCTATCGACACCCCGCATGACTCCCCTAACACTTGCTCGTTCGTCTAATCTAAACAATTGAGTAATCGATTTTCGAGCGCTTGTTCGTCGAGTTTACTTAAACACGATATCGGACTTAGACTCTTTAGTTAGACCTCATTTTAGATGAATTGTGTATGATTCTATACATTCTGTGCTTGAATATGATAATTATAGAATTCAAATACTTTATCTATTATACAAATATTATCCATTCTGTTTATTTTTCTATATTCTAGTTCCTATTTCATAAACTTTTTTTTTTAACTCATAAACCTTTGTCATATATTTAAAAATAAAATATCTTTCAATATATGTTATTAATTATATATTATAGCGTATATTATTATATGTTATTAATTAAAGTATACATATGTATATGTATATATTTTATGTTATTAAATATTATATTATATTTATAAATTAAGAAGTTAACAAAGCCAATTTTTATGATGTTATTTCGCAATTAAATTGATTTTCTCTGAAATGAGTGATATCTTGTGTGATATCTTCAATTAATTTTCTTAAATTAAAGTTTACTTGAAATAATCTAACAAAAAAATCTAGGACAATCTGCATTATTTATAAATTATCGCCGTGAGGAAATTAGGGAGGTCGACGCGAAGCTTGACTAATATATACGAAATGATTCATCCTCGCTATCTCGAGAGAGTGGATTATCCGCGAAATAGAAATAGATCGCAATGGGTCGACTAGCTAGCCAAAGATGCCGTGCTTGTTCCGGTTTAAGCTTGAATTTAGCCGACTCTCTTTTATTATCAAAACAACATTGATGATCGAAGGATAGTGCGAAGATAAGAACCAGCTCGATTTTGTTCAAATCTGCCGATTCTGGGATCGAATTTATACGCACTGAAGGAAAACAAGCAAACTTTTTCGGCGAATATTAATACTTTAGATCTGAATATAATCGAATTGAAATTGTCCACAATCAATTCAAAAAGAAAAATTTCAAACTTAATTAAATTCAGATTTTAGAAAGATTTTTTTAATAATTCTCTTCTCTTAATTAATATTAAAAATCTATACCTTTTTCTTAATTTCTTTTAATCCATTTTCAAATCTTTTTTTCAATGTAAATAAACATTAATTATTGTAAAGACTATGATAGATTAGAAATAAGAGAATGCATCTTCATGTACATATGTTGGTATGTATAATACTGTACGCTGATTTATGCAATCATCGGGTTTCCGGTTTACTTAGTGAACGAAGAACGCACGTTTCGTTCTATACGCTATTGTACGTATAGCAGGAGTGCGTACGAGTTGTAAACCGATGACGAGTTGCACGTCGCGTGCTGAGTGCGGTTCCGAAAGGAAAGCATGTGATTCGAGTCAGTTACAAACTGTTTCACAAATCGTCAAAGGCACAAAAAATCAATTAAAAAATCAATAAAAATCAATAAAAAATATGTTTAACATTACATTTTTATTTAAGCATTTTTCAAGATTGCATAATATTTAATAATAATTACGTATACTGTATATTAAAAAACATCTTATACTTGTTAAATAAAAATATAAAATTTCTTTAAATTCTCTCTCCCTGTGTGTGTGTGTGTGTGTGTGTGTGTGTGTGTGTGTGTGAGCGCACGCGCGCGCGCTCTATATATTAAAATTATCATGACATAAAATATTTTTAACATTAAAGAAGAAAAAATCGATTAATCGAGTTTGTATTTGTCTCGATGGATTATCTTTACTTATCTCTCATTTACGTGAATCACTCTGTACATGTGGAGCGTGTGCTCGGTTTGCTTTAATTATAGACTGGAACCCTTCTCCTTTCCTTAGCGTCCACCCTCGACATCGCAAAATTGGAAAGGCGACGTCTACGAGGCTGACTACAGATTCGTTTCTGCCGTACGCTCAATCAAGGGTGAGAAACTTGAGAAAAGACTTCGACTTCGAACTTTATGTCGCCTGTACCCTCAAAGTACCATCCTAAACTCTAAAGGCTCTAAAGTACGCGCGAAGTATTTAGCAAAGTAAATACTATGATTATTAAGAGCTATGCGCAAAGTTCCTGGTCTAGTAAACTATGGAATCTCTGCCAAGAACTGAAGAGTGACGCAAAACTGTTCGTAATGTTGTGTTCAAAATTATATTGAAAATGAAATTAAATTTGACTTATTTTATATTCCTTCATTTTATATATATAGAGTATTTGTATAGATTATTTTATATAGCTATACTTTTTATATGTAAAATCACATATATAATACTCTATTATCTGTATAGAGTATTAGTGTGATTATACATATAATTTCTCTAAATTATATATATTTCTTCATTGTTCCAAAATTTTTAATAATTTTTTATTTTTTTAATTTTTTATCCAATGTATTTAATAGGAACGAATTTATTATATTGAGAACAGAATAGAGAAACGTGAATACTTCTAATTTTCAATTCGTCAATATTTACTGTGAGTATGAGAACTGTTTGAATAGGAAGAAAGAAGAAAGAATTGAGAGAAAAGAAAAATGAGAGAAAAGAAACGCGTGTTTTATGGATTCTGAGTGCATCTCGCCGAGAAAACGAGCTACGTCACATCCGGATAGATGGATCGAAACGCACAGTCAAATTGTACCTCTCTCTCTCTCTCTCTTTATCTCTGTCTCTTTCTCTTTATCTCTGTCTCTCTCTTTTTCTCTGTTTCATAGGATGATGCCACCTCATGTTTCCAATTTGCATAATCCTGAGTCAACGCGCTTTTCCTTAGGGGATATAAGTTGAAGGACTGTCAGTGAGAATAGAGTCCTTATAGTGTTACAAGAGAAGAAGCTATACGTGACATTTTGAAATTTTATATTCTCTAACCGGATATTCTCTAATCTTTTGTCAGGTTAAAGCAATATAAAAAGATAATTTAGTTCTTTAATCTTTAAATAATAAAAAAATTATAAAGAAAAAAGATTTATTCAGATTTCGTTCTTTAAATTATGATGTCAATTTTATTCTTCATTAGACAATAAATTACTTACAGATTGATACGCTGTTAAACAATTTCAGAGAATATTAATATTAAAAGATTATTAATATTAAAATATTTAATTGTGAAAAAATATGATCAATTTTCTTATGTAAAAAATTTTAACTGAAGTGTTTGTTAGAAGAGGAAATAAGTAGTCAAGATAATTTATGAACGAGGTTGTAACAAAAATGTTATAATTAACAGCTTTTAATTAATCGTAAACGGTAAAGTCTGTACGGAAACCAAGTATTTAATCGCGGATATAAAATGCGCGTGTCAGAGGTTACGCAAAGCGCAAATGTCTGTGCCGCAATGCTTCTACAAAAGCTAATTAAAATGCTGAATGAAATCAAATGATCGTTTTACTTGGATTAAAAGTACGGATTTATTTTATGATGTTATCGCAAAATATGATTATTATGTACATTACGACAAAAATTATATCTTGTAAAATGAGATGTGTAAAACGAGAAAATACATGACTTTGAAAATTTATTATTCGGATATATTATTAAAGATATTACAGTGCATGGTCTGCATTTAATTTAAACATTAATTAGTAAATATTAAATTAATTAAGAGACAAAAATATATGTAAAGGTTAAGAAACTACGATTTCAATAAAAATATAATGTATATATTGTAATTTATATATATAATATTAGAATTAAATTATTAAATAAAATTTAATAATAAGAGCTATTAAGAAACACAATTTTAGAATCAATGCATTTTTAATCAAGATTGAAAAAAAATGAAATTAAAAATTTTTGAAGCATAAATAAATAGACAAATATAAATATTTTAATTAAAGACACGTAAAAGTAAATTAAAAGTTTAAAATTGTGAAAATAAATATCGCGTCTGTTTTTTTTCTGCGCGTTCTTCTAAATATTTCAAAGAGATGCAGACGTTGATCTATGATGCACCATACGTACAGTTGCATGGATTTTATCTACATATCCTAAGCAAGGAAAGAGAGGAGGAGCAAGTGAGCTTTCTATTTTTAAAGGACTGCGCTCGTGCATAGCTGTTCTTAAATTTACTTCTCCGGAGAAAGATCCGGAGCATCCGCGCATCAAATACTAAATCTTTTGAATTTTACGCTCCATTATTTTTTTTATATATAATTTAATAATTTTTTCTTATATAATTAATAAGTATAAACAATTAGTATTCTTTTAAATTTGATGAAAAAATATTTTGTGATTGAGATATCTTAGTTATATAAAAATATGAAAACTTATTTTGCAGCAATAAAATATATACAACTTAATTTTGTTCTGCAATTAAAAGTTAACTTAAATTTTAAAATTTTAAAATTTTAATTCTAAGCGTTGTTGTTACATCTAATAACCACAAATGATGTAATATTAATTAATTGAGGTATTTTTAAAGTAATATTTTAATACCGAATAAATTTCTTTTGTACGATAGTTTTAAAATATACTTACCATTTGTTGAGCGCTTTTTGGCTTTCGGTTTACGTCGATCACCTTCTGATTAGCTGAAATAAGAAAAATGCGTTAATTTAAAAGATTCTTTCTTTTAGCTGACTAATGGACGCAATGAATTGCATACGCGCGCGTGCGGCACGTGACTGTCGTATCCTATGCACTAATGAGCTATAGTGTCGATTTATGTGTTATAGGTAACTGTCCAACGCCATAAACGATTAGTACTGTTAGACGAATTACAGATTTATACCGATTTATACCTATCGCGTCGCATCGTTCAATCTTTTTTGCACTTCAATTTTGCACTTCAATTTTTATTAATAAAATTTTGTAAATTTTATTTAATCTTTTCCAATCTTTTTTGTATTAAATAAAAGAAATAAATAAATTTAAAAAAATTCTAATATGATATTATAATATTTAATATATTTATGGATATAATTAATTTAAATTAATTAATTATTTTAAATAAATTCGTAAACGTTTCTTAAACATCGAATTCTTTTTTTTAAATAAATATTTCACTTAATTACATTTTAAAAAGAATTAACAGTGTGCAGAAGATACTTACTGACAGCCTCCACTAGATCAGCTAAAAGGACACCGTCGCAGAAATCAGCCTGTAGATCGGTCACTCTTCTCTTGCAACCCCCTCGTTCTAGATAATAATTTGCCCAATCTGTGTAGATCTAGAACCATCAAATAAAAATAATCATATAAATAATATATACGCATAATATTCTAATGGATATCATTAATATTATAATTAATATAATAATATTTTCTAAGTTATCATTTCTTCTCTTTTTTATTCCTTTATGTGTTTCCTTGAAACACATAAACATGTATAGTTTCGAAATAAATTCAATGTTAAGTTCTTGTATTTATATCTATTTTTCATTATTTTTTGTTTTACAATAAAAAAAGAACATTCGCGGAATGAATTAAGCACTCAGAGTTACTCGTTGAAGTACAATTGCGGAAAATTGTTGTCGCGCTCTTAATTACATCGCGTTTCATCGGCAACAATTATAATTGATCGATCAACTCTTGAGATCGTAGCTCGAGATCGCAAAAGAAAGAGAGAGAAACAAATAGCTTGAGCAAACATATCATGGAGGAGCGAACTTTAATAGTTCGATTTAATGGATCGATCGATTATTATTTTTTCGTCCCGCGGCTGCATACTAATTATTTCTTCATTGCTCGCTTCAATCCCGTACGAGCGCGTTGTTTGCAAAAATAATAAATAAATTCAATTCTTTTTAGACATTTGTTACTTTCCTGTAGAAAATTTTTTAAATAAATTAATAAATTTTTAATAAAAATTAATTTTAAATAGCTTTGCTCTGTTAAACATAATTTTATAAAAATGCAAATTACTTATGTCTTATTATATATTAAAAAAATAAATAAAAAATAAATTGTTTTATTTCCTTTTATTTCCTTATTCGATTGTCTTTCTAAATATATTTGGACTAATTTTGAAAAATTTGTGACAATTATTTCCAGCAAGCTCCAAACTTGTTCAAATTGTACAGTTGATTCTGCGTTACTCAAAGTAGAGAAGCAAAGTGAAGAACGCTGGCACGGTAGGAATCTTTTCATCCCGAAGAATGTTTCTTTATTCGCTTCTTACAGTATGTCAAATTGCGCAAAATCTTGTATTCAACAAGTATGTGCTTCACAATTTATTGCTCTGTATAAATTTCTAAAATTTAAATAATATCTCTAATTTACAAAGCTATAAATTAATATGTGTAAAATACGTAAGAGAAAATATCAAGTAACATTGATAAAGAAACTATTCTAATTCTTATGAAAATTACTATAAAAATTTTATTCTAATAAAATTTATTCTAATAAAATTCTAATAAATATAAAAGACACAATCAAATAACAATAATAATATATAATATTTTTTAAAAATATTATTAAAATATTATTAAAATAATATTCTAAATCTATTTAAAAATTCCAATAGAGAGAGAGAGAGAGAGAGAGAGAGAGAGAGAGAGAGAGAAGAGACACATAAAATAAAATTAAAATCTTAGCAAGAAATATCTTTAGAGAGTTACACACGTAAAATAAGAAAATTATACGCATCGTGCATAATCATCTCATAATAAGTGAGTGGATTAAAGTGCGGAGGGGTGCATTAACGAGCACTTATAGGCAAAGTGCACTTCGGAAGTCTATCACAATCCTACGATTTGATTTATCTTATTATTACGTCGAAGTGTGATTAATTTGTTGCCGAATCAGATTCCTCTTCTTGTTAACGCAATATATTATATTGCAATCCAAGTTTTCCGTCGTTATGTCATCAATTATGCATCACCAAAGATTAATCACGACATCGCAAATCCAAGTCACACCTCTAATTACAGCATAAATCTTGGTTATTGCATCACTCTAATTATGTTATAAATCGTATCAATTACGTGGCAAATTTTCGATCGCTGTACAGAATTTCAATTAGTGCGTCGTTGATGACATCGTAAGTCTCGATGGTTCTGAGGACGCTTATTCGCGTAATGCACGACAGGTGCCCGGTGTCGACGAAATTGAATGCATTTGCAGCTGACCGCGAACTTTTTTTTTGTCATTTTCCTTTTTGGCGAAAACAACGCAACGCGCGACGCATCCATTTGCATTTCCATCATATGCGGCAACCTATACGTCATGTGAGTGTTATCTCCCGCTGATTGCAACCCCATGCAAGTACGTGTACACTTACGTTTATTAACACGCGATCTTTCCTCCTTCTCTTACATACACAGACTCTCTCTCTTTATTTTTCTCTTTTTTTACTTGATATTTTATTGCACCGCAGGTGCTTGGCTGCCACAATTTTGCCATCGTACATATTCCACATTTATTTGCCGGATATTCAAACGGAGAAGAATGATGTTCTTAGATCAATTTATACGCCAAATCGATATTATTCACAATCATATTTATATTTTCGAGTGAGTATTTTGAATTGTATTCGCGCTGTTATTAGTAATTATTTTACACGCAAGATTTTACACTATGGATTTTCATATTGGCACAAAAAAAAATTTTTTTATTTCACCAATAAAAGATACTGAAACTGTGTTTTTTATTTTTTCACTTACCGTTTTCCAACATTATTTTTATTATATTGTACCTTTACATATTTTTTATATAATATTATAGAAATGCAGCTTCTAAATAACGTAATCTGCATTAAAATTTAAAATTTGTATTTAAATTTTGCCATTTTTCATAAAATCAGATTTATGAATTATTATTTTCCTTACAGTTATTTGTACAGTTATATTGTTGCAAGTATCTTCATCGTTTAAATCGATATGATTATATTTTTGCATATTTATATCTAGTGCTATTTGTGATTTGTATGATATTTTCTAATTTATATCTAAAAGACAAGAGTATTACAATAATAAAATATTTCTTAAGAAAATTTAATTAAATATTTCTCAAATTACAGCGCACTTTCGCGGGAACTTCTTTCTTTCTTTCTTTCTCTCTCTCTCTCTCTCTCTCTCTCTCTCTCGTGCGTGATAATTTTTTATATGCTCCTATCTACATATAAGTAAGCATTGGGGACATAAATCACGCGCGGAAGCATGAATTGTCCTGGCGCGTTTACCGCGCTGGCGAAGCGCCAGGCTTTTCAGCGTGAGCAAACGTGCGAGCGAGCGAGCGGCTCTCGAGTCACCGAAGAGGCGAGTGTGCACTCGCTCGCAACGCTAGGCGACAGAAAGCGCAAGGGGACACAAACGTGGTTGTCGTACAGACGAGAGGAAGAGGAAGAGAAGGAGGAGGACAGGAGCAGCTAGCGCAGAGAGCGAGAAGAGAAGAGAGTTAGTCATCACGTACTATTTTTGAGCGCGCAAAGAGACGCGCGGAGGGTTTTGCTTCATGATTTCAGGTCGCCATTATTACGGCGCTCGCGATGGAATCGCCGCTTCGCCGATTCTCTTCCTATTTTCTCGATAAAATCTCTGGGCTTTCCCGGAGTATTTCCGTAAAGAGAAAGAAAACTGAAGAGTGCTGAAGCAAAAGCGGAACACATATGCTAAAGAAACTTGTTAAGACAGATAGCAAGTTACTCTATTATATATTAATATACGCGCTTGTAATTTAGACTTAATATAAGATGGATTGTTGTTTAGAACTTTTGAAAATGTCATTTTTAAAAAAATAATCGTAAAAGAAAATAATTGATTTAAAATTATATTCTTAAGTATTAAACAAAATTATTTGCAAATTAAAATATCCAGACTACTATTATAAAATATTTATCATTCAAGATATTTATGATAATTTTTTCACAAAACATACAGTATAAACGTTTATGGATTTATTAAATCTTCTTCAATGATTGTCAGAACGATTATCTCAATTGTCTTGTTTTTATTTATTCTGAATTCTTTTTTTTTTAATCTATAAATGCTTTTTATTTGTAAGTACATTTAATTGTATGACTGGTTTTCCATAAAAAATAATAATAATAATAAATTCGTAAAGAGATATTGATAGATTCATAAAATTGTTACAAACAAATCTGATATCTCGACAAAAAAGACAAACGGAAGGAAAGAATTACCTGCACAACATTACGCGTAGAATCGGCCTTGATGTCGTCGATAGAATTGCGCACGGATCTTGGCGCCCTAATGCACGCCATGATGCCGCCGGTGGTCGTCGCGACCCCCGTGACGTCTCAGCGTCATCCGAGTCTCCCTCCCGATTATTCCTCACGATAAATTACACCTCGCCTGTATCATACACTTCGCATTTGATCATCACGCGATAATGCATAATTGCAATCGCACTATTTGCACTATAATTAAAATTGATTTCTGGATCTTTAACTTTTGATTCTCAATCTTTCAATTTACAAACGCACATGCAATTATCTTTCTTTTCATCTTCTATCGTAAAGTTTCTTCTACGGAATTTAAACTAAGAGATATTATGTCGATATTATAATACCGAATAATAGTACCGAATCTTGACGAGATCAATATTCGAACAGATCAATATTAGTTTCACTTGTAACACTTGATTCTGTCAAGATAGATTCAATTATTTCACTGTAATTCAGAATAATATTATATATTCTTTTATATTAATACAGTCATGTTTCTCTAGATTTCTTCTTTGTAAGATTTTGTATAAGATCACTAATACACTGACATAAAATAATTGATACAAAATAAAGTATGAAAAAAAAGTATCAATATATCATAGTTTTTGACAAATTAATTAAAACATCCACACTAATCTTTTCATTAATCTTCAATTTTTCTGTTAAGATTAATAAATTGTTGACGTAACTCGCATCTGGATGCCTGCGCGGCTCTTCATTCTCACAATCTTCTTTCGAGCGTCGAAAACAGAGGAAAGGCCGAGAGAGAGAGAGAAAGAGATGAGAAGAAAGAGGAAGGAGAGGAGAAAAGCTTAATCAATTGTTCAATTGTTCAATTATTCAATTCGTGAGTAAATTACCCTCGTTCCTAAATGATCAAGCGAACGACGTGATGCGTCGCGTCACGATGTTTCGCAAGATAAAACACGGAAGCGTCTCGACGCTACGACGCACCAGACGTAACTGAATACGCGAACACACGTTTCTCTATTCGTAGGTATATAGCTCTTGCGCCTTCTTCTCCTTCTCCTTCCTTTTCTCCCTTCTCATCTCTTTCTCCTTATCCTCGTCTTCTTCCGATTTGGTGCCTTCTTTCACTTTCTTTCATTTTCTTTTTTTCTCTATTTATCTCTACAAAAATTCATAGTATTGCACATAGTATCAAAATTGATGCAATTGCAGTTTGCAGTTGCAATTAGAAAATTTCAAAAAAAAATTCATTGGAAATTTTAAGTTTTTAAATTATATAATTATGTATCTATCATAAATAATTTATTATATATTAATTAATTATGTATTAATTTTTTGCGTTTATTGGTTAATCTCATAATTATACTTGATTCAGATTCTGATGTAAAGCACTTATGTATATGTTGAAAGAGTGTTTCGAGAAATCAAGGGCTAAGGATGATAATGACGTATGTGATCAGGAAATGTGACACATCTCGAAATCGCTATTTTAAGACGGTACGATGGACATGATAAGGAAAACTGCATCGAGCTGTTGAAGAATCGCAGAACTGTAACGACATTAACAAGGTCTACCGAGAATTTTCGATGACATCGAGTCAGCGCTGATTCGACAATACAATCCTCTGCTGTTTGCATTTGATCTAACAAAAGCATGTTTTTGTTATGTCTGTATAACATAGTTTATTGAATGTATAAAATGAAATAGAAATTTTGATCAATATCCTCAAAATTATCCAAAGAAATTACGTACAAGATCATCCTAATATCGAAATTATATTAATAACTTCCTAAATAATTATTTCTAAATAAATTATTTCACATTCATCGACTTGTTAATTAAATTAGTAATTCATATCACTATTTAACTCTCTATTGTTTTTTAGAAATTATAATATTAGTTGTAATATAGATATAAAAAATCACAATTTAGTTAGTTACAATAAAACTGTAATTTCTGTAACGATTTCTTTAATTCTTTTAAATTTAGAAATAAGTCATCATTGTAACTTTTTAATCTTCAATATTATACATCCTTGTTATTTCGAATCAAGATTGTAATATTTTTTAACGATAAATTCTTTGATCGATTTCGAATCAACCTTTTTCTTAGCAAAAGCGTTAAAAACCGTTGAGTTATACCTATAACTTAGCTATAATTATTAATACAAAAAAATAATATGAATTTTAATACATGTTTATACATACCATATGTATATACATATATTTAAATTTACAGCAATTCCTTCCTAAGCTGAGTAAGAAAACTACCGGTGTACCGGTATATAGAAGAAAGGAGAAGATGAAAAGGAAGAAGAAGGACTAATAAAAATTACTAGACATCCGACGATGTTCCGGGAAGACAATATCTTTCCTCCGCGGGCGAAAATAACGCGCTCAGGGGGGATGAAAATAGAGAATGAGAGACTGTTCGGCGGCGTTCGCAGTCGAAGGAAGAAGCGGTGACGGCGACGGCGACAGCAACTCGCCTTTAACTCGAAATAGAGCACGAGCAAAGCAAACGAGCATGGTCGTTTATGTAGGCGTCGTCGTTTAAATTAACAAATTAATGGAGTCGAGTAGAGGCTGTAAATTCATCAATGACTAATCCGAAAGACCGTCATTGATTAGATCGCAGCGTCACACCGTTCGATCGCAATTATAACATTCTATCTTGTATCTATTTATAAGAATCCATTTATTCGATAAAATGTAATCCAAATCAATTTTTTCATCGCTAGAAGAAATTAATGTTAGAATTTTTTATTTTATATATCAGATCTACCAAACTTCTGCTACAAGCTCTAAATATAAATCTAAACAATTAATTAAGATTTAAAACTATTATATTTGCATTAACATTAATTAGATAGTTCAACCATACAATGTTTTTTCTTTTTCTCTATTCCTTACTATCCTAGATGTTAAACCGAAGGCGAAATCGTAATGCATCATAGTGTTGATAAGAACTTGTGAGAACGCGCTGATCGATATTAGCCTGATTATCGCCACATGACCGCCCCGCGACTAGGTACGCGCGTTAAAAGGCAACGCCATGGCAAGCATTACAATTAATGATGCTGCTCGTATGCGAGTCGCGTGGAATAGCAATCGATCCGCGCACCTGTCGGGAATGCTCATGTCTTGTATGCTCCTACCCACTGTTCGTTCATTCGTCATTAAAAACGGTAGGATTTCCGCGGCTTTGCAAATATTTTCAGCCCAGCCTTTCTAGTTTTTATCATAAAATTCTAGAAAATCTTACTAATTAAACTTTCAATTTTTTAGTTTAATTCTTACACAAATTATTTTAATTTTTTTTTTACTTATAAAAATTAAGATTAGATCTAATAGACACCTTACACGATCAATAATACTCGGTCAGTATCAACAAATATTTTAGAAAATATCTCCTATATCACAAAATGATATCGATGTTGGAAAATGAAGAAAAATCCGAATCAAACAATATTCTACAACAATCTATCAATATTAACTACAGACAATCAACAATATTGTTAGTATTTATAATATTAGCAATATTATTGACTGTATAAAGTCCCTATTAGATTAGTTAACTTTTTATTATTATTATTAACTTCGAAATAATATAATTGAATTGCAGCGTCTTCAAATATTTGCAAATATAAAACGAAAATAAGATTTAAGTTACTTTGAGAGTTGTCTATCAAAATAAGAATATATAATATTAAAAATAAGAATATATAATATTTTTAATAATCAGAATTCATTCTGATGTTCTTGACCATTAACAAAATATAATTATAGTTTTAAAATTCATCAGTACTAGAAATGTTGATCATTTTTTGAGAAAAATGTTATTGACACTTTTGTTGATACAAATTATTGTTAGCCTTATCTTTATATTTAAATTCACATAACTTTATTAAAGATAAAGTTATCTGAATTTATGAAGTTATTGAGTCTTTTTCTACATTTATAAGTTCCTTATACATATATATTACATATCACATAATTATATATCACATAATTACATTTGAGTGTTTCAAATAAAAATAAGATTTATGTAGGTGTGATTTCTCTCACGTTCGCGCGAGATGACGTCATAATCTTTCAGAATTTGATACTCGAATTAAAAGAATCGGTACCTGTCAAAATTTTAGCAATTAATTTCCGACAATTCGATGGTCATTTTTCCGATAGGACGATTCATATTCTGAAATTCGAGGGACAGTCAAAGGATAATAATTGTCCATTGGTGCTAGTATGGAGAACCATTGGTGCAGAGGGGATGCATGAAATTGAATATTGTTGCCGATCCCTCCCGGGATGGCGGCGACACTGAGAGTTCAGGAGCCGGAAACGAAACTGTTAAAGGACAATAATTAATTCGTCCCTGACGGCAGTCTGACGGCTCGTTAGTCGCGTAATCCTGTCCCGTTTTTTTTCTTTCATCCTGCGCGATAATGCAACCGAGAGAATGATTTTGCGAGTAAAAAAAGGGGACGAGATGAAAGGTAAGTCTAGTGTGATTTTTTTTTTTGAAAGGCAAGAGAGTAAATTGTCGGTTGAGATTGACTACAGTAAAACACTTTCTACGCTTTGTGTCCTCGCGACAACATTATAAAGTCCTTATATTCATTAATCCCTTTCATATATTGTTTTGAGAAACTTATTAACTTCTTCTAAAAATTAATTAAATCTAATATATTTACTATTTTTGTCTTTTTTGTTTTCTAATTTCTTCAATGTTTATTAAATTTTTTGATAAAAATCTTGCCATTTGAATGTTGCAAAATTAATTCACTTTAACTCACAGGGACGGAGAGAATGAATTTTATTTTCCCTCAACAGTGGCGAGGGGATTTGGGGATGATTTTCGTTGGTGCTACAATTTTGCGGGCAGAACGCGTCTCGCTTCGAGAGGACGAGGGACAAAAAAGGGGTAAAAGACAGAGCTTTGTTGCGCGATTACGGCGAGCGGAAGGTCTACTCGTCTCGATGAACATAGCCGACTATGGAACTAGCCTGCCGGAATTAGGTTTGCTTTAACGATATCGAGACACGCCAGTCAACCTTTGGGATAAAAGAGAAGAGAAAATCGAAAGCAAAAGAGAAACCGTAGGATCAAGAGATTATCTTTTAGCGCGAAATCCAACGAATCGATCAGAATAATTCTTTTAATTTAATGGTTCTAACAGAAACAGGAAGGCTAAAGAAAGAGCGCAAATTTTCTTAAGTTGCTGAATTATATGAGAAAAAAAGGATAACGTACTTTATGTCATTGTCCAATACTAGAATACAAAAGATATAGATCGAATGTTTTTTTGCGTTTCCGTCGGTCATTGCTTTCTTTTGCACCGTTCGTTACGAACAATCTATATATCGCCGGCACTCTCCTGTCCCTGCGTTTTTCACCCTCTTTTGTTGTTAATTAACTATATTTATTGTTAATTAAAATCTCTCGCGGCTAATTTTCCGATTGATAAAGCATGAATCTCGTCTACTTAATATTCAAAAAGAAATTATTAGAGATAGAAATAAAAATAGATTACGTACATTGAAATAATGTAAAGTCTATAATATATCATGATCCAAGATTTAAATCTTTATTTGAATTTTATAAGTTATATGTGTGCACATTAAGAAATAGATTTATGTGTTTATAGAAAAAGATTATATCAGAAACGGAGTACAAAAAAAAATTCAATTCAATTCTTGTTCCTAATTTTTAAAATTAAATTGTCACACACAGTTATGTAAATTATTGAAAAATTGAATTGTGTGTGAGAAATATAACAAATATTCAAATTCAGTTAAGAAGATTAAAGAATTGTACATATTCAAAAAATAATAACTGTCGTAATTTATAAAATTCAATAATATAATATTTCTATTTAATTATAATCATCATTTCCAAATTTTAATGAATTCATTTCGTCCATTTCTGAATTTTAATGAATTCATTTCGTCCATTTTTCAATAAATAAAAGGTAAATGCTTCATCAAAATTGGCAAAAAGGGAAATTAATCGAAACTGAAGTTCATACAGTTGAGAACCATTGTAACCAAGTTATCGTCTCCCCAAGAACTAGACGGAGGATGCATGCACCCTCTTCCCTCAGGAGGGTAGGTACGTCCTGCAACAAACGTGTCCTACGCTCTCACACTCTCTCGAGATTCGAGGAAACCCTGTTGTTGTCATGACTACCGAATTCCCGTGAGAACAAAGTTATTTTTACGTCCGCCATATTATTCCAAAGTTCCGATAAAATCTGATTAGCATCCTTTATTTCTCCGTGAAGTTAAAACCTATCTAAACACCTTTAATCTGCTAATTCACGTAGACATCGCAAAATCGCTTAAATAAGAAGTGAAAAGAAAATAATGTGCAAAAAAAGATATAGACCATAATATTGAAACATGATAATAAAATCGAATTAGTATTTTATGAAATCATGTAAAATATAAGTATATGTAATTTTAAAAAATGTATATGTAATTTAAGCATTTTATTTAAATCATTTGTTGCAGTGATGTGTGACGGCATGAGATTTTTATCCAATTATTATATTTCTGGAAAAATCCATGTAATAAGATTACTAAAAACTTTGATTCTTTTTTTTCCTCTAGTCGCAATGTTATTTTCCTTTTTTTATTCCTTATCCTTTCGGCCGTCTCTTCGGCTTCCACTTCGAGATGCTTGTAATTCGTTTTTTAGCTCACCGCCAGCGCCACGTGGGTTATGTTTTATGAATGAGTAGCTCACCTACGCGCCATTACGACGCGTGCACGTGCGTGCACATGCACTCGCGAGAGAACGAGTTAAATTTACCTGCGCTGCCAGTTGCGATGCAACCAGGCCCAACCCTGCCATTGTGCGTTGTCTTGTGTAGGCATCTTCTCGCATACGCTAACTGGCCCACACGAGAGGCGAGTGAAAGACCGGGCCCCCGCAACTATCCTTAAGGTCCCAGAAACTCGAAACGCGCAAACAAAACTTTCGCTGGTGGGTTTGTCTTGCATAAGAAGAATAATCGTTTGTCTTTTCTATGACAATTTTATATGCCTTTCAATGTACAATTTCGACAATGTTTTAATGTTTGTGTGTTATTATCACTATTTTATATAAAATAGAACTTAATAATAAAGCTTGAATTTCTCAAAGTATATTCTTCTGAATATATATTTAAACACGTTAATAAACGCGTATCTCTACAAGAATAAAATTATTTTTGTAGAGAATTATAGAATAATACATAGCCTAAAAATAACATTGTTTTAATTTTATCTTATTAATTAAATTTTAATTGTGAATAAAAAACTAATAATTTTCTAAATATTATCTTACTCATTTTTCGTGTATAAGCTTCAAATTTCTATCGGGAGGATTTACAATGATTTCTACAACTATCTATTCTCAAATTACTAAAGAAACTCCCTTTGAGAAGGATTTACTCTTTGGAGACAAAATCTATACGGCAGACGCGCATGTCATTCGCAAACAGCATATTACAAATTCAGGTTCCGTCACGTCGAAATTGCTATAATTCTTTCGGATCACGTATAGCGCGCAGGAGACCGCTAACTCGCTCTCCAAAACGCTCTAACGAGCTTCGACGTTTGCTTGGGGCCGCACTCCTGATTCGACAGTAGTTCTTCCCAAGTAGCATCCTTTTGCCCTAAGGAATCGGAAGACAGGAGGGCTCGAATCTCAACGACACATGCCTGTCATATCTACTTTTCGAAGATGTCATCATAATAGTACTGTTTCTGTTTTTATCTTGGAAAATAATTATATCTTTTTTTATATCTACATTTAAGCACACGAAGTATTCCATATCTTATTAAATCTTTCAAATAAATTAAAATAGTTAAATTAATTTTACTGTATTTTTTTGTATAGATGATAGTTATATATAATATGTAATTATATAATTAAAAATGTATAATTAAAACCTTAAAAGAATTTTAAAAGAAAAAGAAAATATATCATTGATATTTTATTTTATTTATTATACACGCGCAGAGTTTTCTTTTCTCGCATTGATTACAAACATAATAATATGACGAATAGTTCGATCAAAATGAAAAGAAGGTAAGTCTGCTATTGACGTGGTTCATAATTGTGGTTTCAACGCCGGCAGTGACATGGTTCGACATGCCTGTTTTCACGCGAAATCTATCGGTACGATATTCGTGTGATGTGGCATTTCCACATAGTATTTGATGTGGACGCGTTGCAACACAGAGTCCGGAAGGTCTCTGAGAGAATACGCGGGGAATATTGATTTTGCGCATTGAGTGTCCTTCTTTGGACAGCTGACCGAAATTTTTTTCGAACAGGATACAACCGAATGTATGTGTCAAAGATAAATAATAAAATAATATATTAATCAAAGCTAAAGTAAAATGTGTCATTTCTTTCATAGTCTTAAAAAAATAAGAAAGTTAATTTCTATATCAGTTTATATTATATAATAATTTTATTATATATTATATAATATATAATTATATAACATATAATTATTATTATACATTATATATGTTATATAATAATTATTTAAAAAACTTTTTATACTCATTAAAAGTATAAAATGTGAAACATACATACTTATTACATATACACATTTTAATTATTAATTAATACAATAGGATCAAATCATTTTTTAACATAAGGAGCAAATTAAATTTACATCAAATCTTATAATTAAAATAATTTCTAAATTCTCAATGCAATTAAATTAAATTAAGTTTATTGAATTCCTAGTAGAATTTTGATTTAAAAAATTTACACGCCAACAACGCCAGGGAAATTTGATTATTCTTTTTATCGTAGATAAACAACGTTGAAAACGATTTTGATGGAAGCTGAGCAATAAACTGGAAAATAACTTCGAAAAACCCGTGCAAAGCGAAACCCGATAGGGATGCAAAATTCGTTTTTCGTCATAAGCCGGATCCGGCATTGTCGATGTAGGTATTTATTTAACACCATCATCCCGGGCGCGTCTATCTCGATTATTTTTTCAGCATCCTGTTGCATCCTGCTGTGCGGCCGGATTATGAGTATTTATGTGTTCAGGGCGCGGCACGAATAGAAAGAGAAATATTTGTTCTGATATGGCAACATCGAATAAATTATACACATATAAGAGATAAGGATTTGAAAATTTGGGAAATGAGCTACATTCCTGCGTCCCTATTCATTTCAGCATGTACAAATCCGTGACTCACATCGCGATTCAATTAAAGATCTATTTTCCTGGTAAGATGACTTGAGATAGGTGGAGATATGCGCTTTGCCTTGGGGTAGGTTCATCCCTATATCGAGTCATAGACAAATACACATGTATATACATGTATCGAGTACAGACATGCGTGAATACAACCTAAATCATTTATCGTCCGATTGCCAATTTGCAGCCCCACGAAAATTGCTCTCGTCAGGGCGAGCGCCCTTTTTCGCGCGCCCTTCACGTTATTCCAAATTTTCCTTTCTCAATCGATACCGTGTGTTTCAATAACACTATATATATATATATATATATATATATATATATATATATATATATAAAAAAACAATAGAAACAAAAGAATAAAGTACAGTAAAATGATGAAAGTTATATAATAATATTACGACAAAATAAATTAAAATTAAATAAAAATTAAATTAAATTAAATGCAACAGCATTTCCAAATAACGTATAAAAATAAGGAGGTAGTTATCGCTCATATTTTATTTCGTAGGTATGTCGCTGTTTACGGCAATATAAACTGGCTAACAGCATCCCCTGCAATCTGCACGGATCGCTGATTCGTAAATATTCGTATCAATATGTCAAAGTTCATCGATCCATGATGAACGAGATGATGTCAACAATAACAGTCCACTAGCCATGAAAAACATACAATTTTTTCTATAAGATATCAATTTTATATTGCCGCTTATAGAAATAAAGTAAAAAATGACAACTGATAAATAAAGTCGTAACTCATTAATTAATTCATTGCTGTAAAAAATTTATAAATTTTAAAAGTCTTTGCTTCGATAATATCTGATTTCAGTATCGCACAAATAGTAGATATAAATTACATACAGAGAGATAGAAAATAAAAGAGAAAAAGACATGACATTTAATAAGACGTGAAATTAGATCGCTCATTTCCGCGCGAATAATCAAGCCACGCGAGACGCAATAATGATGCGGATATGTTTACTTTGTCGAAAGGAATAGAAGCATGGACTTGATCCTTAGTGACGAGAAAGGGAAACAGTCACCCTTCTTCCTGCGGTAAGATGTTGCTGTTCCCTAAGGCAAATATCACAAAAGAACAAATGGAAAGAAGAAATGTGAGCTGTATTCATCGAAATCGATCGCTATGATATTAATCTTGGATTCTCACGTTAGAAAATGACAAAAAAATGTTATTTAATTTCTCGCAAATTTTTAAATTTATATTAATATTTTACAATTTTATAAAATAGATTCTAGTACTTGAATAACATTTAAAAATATACATAGAAGCGTTCCTGAACATCTTGAAATTAGAAATAATATTTTTTTTTTACTTTTATATTTATAATAATATTATAAAAATTTATTATAATAAATACTTTTATAATCACATTCTACTTTTTATGTCATTTTGGAAAATGCTTAAAAAAAAAAACAAAGTTTTACAAATCAAGATATTATTAGGAATTAATGTTATTTCCAATGTAACTTTAATAGGCAATGCCAACTTGCTTTGATCGCAGTCTAATGAACATCCTTATCTTCGTTTCGCCAAAGGCTACTCCTTTGGAGATATATGTATAAGGAAAAAGACGACAGTGCACCTTGCATGATGAATGCTGGTAGCCGATAGCATCCCTTAAAGTAAACATCGCAGAAGGGCAGAGAACTTCTTGGGGTTTGATCAAAGTGCCTTCACACCCCCGGGCAACATATTTGATAGTCCTCGCGAGGTTCGACCCTCTCGCTATTCGAGAGAGGATCCTCGAAAATCTTTTACAAGCGGAACACCGCGCCGCAGAACTATGAGGACGAAAAAGAGCAAGGAAAATGATACGAATTGTTCAATTTTTCACAGGTTGATCTGACTTTCTTTTATCTTCGCGAAGTTCATTTTTAAAAATCATTCTAAAATTCTTAAATAATAAATAGTACAAAATAGTACATAAATAGTACATGATTCTTATAAAAATTATTTATTTTTAGGAAAATATTTTGTCAGATATAATTAATTGTTTGCAAATAATAATTTATTTTGAAAATTCTAAATATTTATTATTTAATAATCTATTTTAGTAATTTACTTTTTTCGCTATTTTTCAGCAATCATATCATTTATACAATTTTAAGATATTTTATATTTAATGCAATTGTTTTATTTTTTTATGTTTATTTCTAATTTTTCCGCAATTAATTTATTTCAAATATAATATATATTTATTTTTATTAAAATTCTATTAGAGATTTTTTTTTATATAAAAAATATAGAATATTCTAAATATAAAATATAGAAAAATCACATCAAATAAATATCATATTCTAAAGAATGCTTTACAAGTGACATCTAATATCTTTTGCATTTTCAAATATACATTGCTACTTTATGTTTACCTATTGTATTATTTACGCACTGTCCTCCATGGAAGTCATATTACTATGACGATCATTTCACGATTATTTTCGATCGCGATAGCGACTGCACGAAATCCGCGAGTCGCCGGCGGCGAAAATGAAGCAAAATTCGATATGCGTAGCGCCGCAAATTTGCAGCTCGGTTTCCGAAATTAGCTCAACGAGGGGGTATAGGAAAATCAACTTGCCTCGAGCGATGAAAATGCTGGTTGGGGGTGCAGAGGATATTATGGGAGGCGGGGAGGGAAAAGGGCGAGAAGAGAAACGATATCGAAACGGAGAAGCTCGAATGTCCGCGTTAAATGCGACGGTTCGCCGCTACCGCTCGAACGAAATTACTTCCGTTTTTCGATTAATTCGAGAATGCGAGCAAGTGTGCGAGAGAGCGTGCCACTGACAGTTTCATTTCAAGGTCCGTATTTGGAATTTCGTAATTTCTCGAAAAGGTGAAGAATGATCTGATACACATAAATGACATTATCAACCTTTCATAAAAAATGAAATGAATGTTTATACAATTTGATTGAAAGCGAAATTTAATTTCTACAATATCTTGTAGGTTTGTATTATATAATTTAACAATTATAATTAAATAATTTAATTACAATTTCTCTCTCTCTCTCTCTCTCTCTCTCTTTTATAGCTATATAGCTATATAATTTATCATGTCCATTTGATTCACATACAAAATATAATTTCTACATGATTCAATATTCTAATATCTTCAGTATTTTATGATTTTCAATAATTATATAATTAAATAATAAATTAATATTACCTCTTCAAATAATTGATTTATCGATTTGCAAAAATAAAATGATGATACTTTATTTAGTTACGATTAAAATGTAATTCCTCTTAATATCTCACAATTTAATAATTATGAATATAATTTATTTAATTGCAGAATCTTTAAATAGTTAAATTCAATTTTACTATTATTTACTATTTTTTGTTAATCTTTTAAAATCAATTAATTCCCGCAATTAATAAAATATATAGGAATCTCAATCGCAGTTGATTACTATTATGCATAACTGATTATTGATTTTAAAATGACTTTGAAATTGATCAATGTCTAGTTAAAATATTTTTTGTTTAAAAAATTTAATTGCAAAACTGAACTACCTGCTGCGTGGTTTTTCCACGATGTTGCCACTGATAGAAATGATCCGCATTTAAGGACCATCCGGGAGCAAAGCTGAATCCTTCCGATGGCGCCTGCGAGACAGGTGGAACTGCACCACACATGCACATACGATGACACAATAAGGGATCTGGTAGCTCCGTATAAACACCTCTTTTATCACCGAACCATCCTACTGTAGTACACTTGTCGTCTAATTGGACCAATATATCCTGATTACATCGCGATTGCATTAGCTCTTTCTCCAGGGTATACAGAGTCTCGAACTCCAGGAAGGACATGCCAGGTCCTTCGTTGACGCAAGTCGACGTGGTCGACGACACCCTGAGTCCCAAACCCATCTGGCCTTGAAATGAATCGTCATCAAAAGATGGCAAGAATCTCCTCGGCGAACGCTTGGGACTATAATACGTTTGTTGACGTTCTTCAGAATGTCTCTTGGGTGATTTCCGATCGTTGGAAATTCTTCGCAGCGATATGGAAGATCTGCTGGGACTCGATGACGAGGACTCGGTTACTTCCAAAGATTTCTCCGAAGTGTTTCCTGTCAGGGAAGGTATCAGCGATCGCGAGGATGTCAATCGACAAATCCTGTTCTTCGGTTTAGCTCCGTTGCTAGTACGAGAGTAGCCCGCGGGCGTCTTGAGACCTGACATTGTTCCTCTTTCATCTTTCGAGACGCTTTACGAAATCGCGATTTGTCAAGCAGTTTGTCAAACTTTCAGAGGGGCCAAAAAAATTCAAAGAGATTGATGAGAACGCATTCAATTCTTATTCAATTGATCAACAATTCTAGCTTTGCGTCGTAAAGATAATTCATTCGATGACGAAGTATTGTCAATGATGATAAAGAAATGTTTGATATTTGATTCACGGTTAAAAATTTCTTGTGTAATTAAAAAAAAAATTTATAAGGTTTTTTTAAATTTATATTCCTTATATATTTTTAGATTTATTTTAAAAAATAATTTTTTTTTAATTTTTGAATTTATCTTTTGGATTTACTTATCTTCTCAATGTACATAAAATATTTATATTAAATATTTTTAATTAATAAAAAAATTTTATATCCTACTATCGACAAAATCCATAATCTATAATTTATGAAAATTACAATTAATCTGTAAATTGTTAAGGAGCATTCTTCTTTTTACAATTGACATAAATTACAGAAAATAGAATTATCTTAAAAAAAATATCATATGAATATTCAAAAAAATCTATTGTACTTCTCGACAAACTTTACATTCTTGTCTTTATTCACAAAAAAAGCTTTTTTCACTTTCTAGCAATCATCGATATCCACTAATTAACCCTGAAGCCACAGACCGACGCGGAAGGGTGAATACACGAGCACCCTTGAAAGGATCGTCGGGAGGACTGACGGTCCGGCCCGTTATAGGACGATGCGAAGCATCGCAACGAGTGCGCGCACGCGCACATTGTAATTATAGTTAGTGAGCTTAATAGTATTGCATATCAATTGATATACAATATTTAATAGTATTGTATATCAATTGTAAAACACAAAACAATGTATTACTTACACTTTTATCATATCAAAAATAACGTTATAATTAAAATATAATGTTATCATGATCATATAATTTAACCCTTTGTTGCACGGTGATACGTATATGTCACACCTTTTTGTACATCGTTTAATGACTCCAAAATTTTAGTTTTAAGGTTTATTTATTATGAAATAAATCATTTCTAGGTCCAGATATGTTACTTTATAGATGAGTCAAGTTTTGTAACAATAATATTAAATTAATTATTTGTTATTAACAAATAAAGTGGAAAAATATTACTTTTTTCATTAAAAAATCATTTTTGAAGAAATTTGACTGCATATGTGAAAAAATATGTATTTTTATGTTTTTTGGATCGCTAATTACGAATTCGCTATCAGTTTTTCAAAATTCAAAATGACGGATACAATATGGTGGACAATACACCTAAAATTTTGCAATATCAAATAATAAAAAACACTATCATATTCTAATCTAAATTTTAAATAAAAAATGTTAAATTTTTTAATTGGATGCATATTTTTTAAGAAAAAAATTCATAAATATTAAAAAATTTCAGATACCAAAATATGTATGGATTTTTTTCTCGAAAAATATTTTTAGTGCCATAGTTGATTAGTGATTTTAATTTCGAAAAACTGATTCATAATCAGCGACCCAAAAAACATAGAAATACAGATTTTTTGCAAAATTTTACAAGTTTTTGACATTTTCGTCCGCCATATTGGATCTGCCATTTTGAATTTCGAAAAACTGATAACGGATTCGTAATCAGCGACCTCAAAAACCCCTTACAGCCATAATCTCAGTATAATATAACAAAAAATCGTGCAACAAAGGGTTAATTTCTATTCATAAAAAATATCTCTCAAGAAAAATAATATAACATCACAGTTAATTGATTACGTAAATTTATAAATTTATAAATTATTTTTCTATTTAACTATCAAAATTAATTAAATTAATTAAATATATTACATATATTATACAATATATAAATTAATTTAATTAAGTTTGTGTGTGTGTATTAACTAATTTGTGTAGTTATGAAATAAATAACAATATGAAATATAAATTATTCACATGAATGCATAATTTTTTCATTATAAAAACGTCTCTTAGACTTCTTCTTCAAGAATTATTTTTGATATTTTAAAAGCATCATATACACGATAGAGACGCGACAAGAGTCTAATTTACTCATAGTGCGCTGGCTTAAATTTTGCGAGATTTAGTCGAGATGCATGGTGCCACATCGGTTACATCGAGGTGTGAACTTTTTATGTATTCAGCTGTAAAATTAAATTACCGTCGTTAATTGCTAGATACTAATGGAAATCGAGTGGACTCAAATTATGACATTCGAAGAGAAGAGAGAAGAGATTTAAAGAGGAAGAGTTTAAAGGAATTTATACACAAATCTTGCAATTTGTTTACTTCTTGAATATGTACGGTCTTTTATTATTTTTTTCTGTATAGATATTTTATAGTAAACTAAAATCTCCACTTAACGCTCATATAACACTAAAAGAAGTAAAAATACAATTTTTTTCTAACATATCGCAGTTAGTTTTTACTTGTTATTACGAATGTATCGACAATTGAAAAATCATTGACGTGCCAAGTCTATCCTCCTAGTTGATATCTCCTGAATAACTCGGATTTTCAAAGGGTCGAAGATCGAACGCTGCGACAAAGGACATCGACAGATAAAGGATATTCGAGCGATAAGAAGACGAAGAGACGTGGTCTTTCTCGCCGCTCGATATCTCGATCGCTGCCTAAGTATTTTTCGACGTTGCTATAGAGAGAGAGATAGATTGATGGAGAGGATATAGAGACGAAAATCACCAACGTGTGTACACATGGGGTGAATATTATAAAAGCGCCATCATGATGAAGGAAAAGGTATGCCACCCTTCAAAAAAGCAGCCCTCTCTTGATACACCATGACGAGTGTCGGCACAATATCTACTTCCTCTCCTCCAATACTCCTTCATCCCCTTTCTCTGGCAGCCTCCCGCAGCCCCTGCAGAACGAATCTACATATTTATAGCAAGTGCTTGGCGCACCAGAGAAGATTTCGAATGCATGCTAACTAATAAGTTCGTGTCGCCTGTCATCTGGATGATATCAGAAAACCGGGCTGATTCAAGGATGATGTTAATTAATATAATCCAGATGCTGAGAATATAGGATAAAAGTTAAAAACTTGTCTGCTGAGTTTAGGGAAACAGCAGTCAATTTTTAAAATTTGCTTTGTATCTTATTTTACTTTATTAAATTTTTATTTTATTTAATTAGAAAAGAATTTTTCCTTATGCTTTAAACAAAAAATAATTCTTTTTTTTTCTCTTGCCGTTTCTACAAATATTTTTTATAATTCATCTCTATAATAAGACGCTCATTTCGACATTAATCCCTAAAGCAAAAATCAAGTGCGAAATTTGGCGGAAATAATTTCTAGTTAGCCTTCCAATATATATATATATATATATTTTTTTTTTCTTTTTATACCCACTGACTTATAATTATCCTAAAGACTCTCAGGGTAACATGAAAGGAATGTGCGTGTCGATGAGAAAGAAAAAGAAGGAATTCATCATAACGAAGACACGTATATGTCATTCAACACTGGGGATTCCTGTATGAGCTTTTGATTTAATTCCACTCGACCGATAATCTGATATTTTCATTCCTGCTCCATTCCAGAAAAGATTTTTCGCATGCTGGCGCGTGCAGATTTGGATTAGATATTTTCTTCGCGGAACAAAAATAATAGATAACCCACTAGAAAAATGCATCTGAATAAAATGAAATGAGAGAGAGAGAGAGATTGCAAGAATTAAATATATTAAATATATTAAAATTTAATATATCATATTAAATACATATTAAATACATCAGAATTAAATACAAAATAAAATCTATCTTAAAAAGAATTTAAAATTCCAAAAATTTCTAAAAGATAAAAAACCGTGAAATTTCTCAACATCAAGTCCGAGCGAATAATATCTTTTTATTAGTGAAACCAATTAAATCAATATGAAACCTCATATGCAAGCAAACACACGTACGAATAGATAGACTCAGGCAACGAGTACTAGCAGCCAAAGGGTCGTCGCAATAATTAATAAAGCAGTACCACCGGGCTTAACTACGACTCCTCGCTTTCCGCTTTTCCTGTCGACTTACTTTTCCGTTTCCACGATTCAATATAATAATGTTTCTGCACGCTCAGTCCGGGCCCTATAGCTTAGCCCTTTGAGCCAGGGGTTCTCAGTTAGCAACTGAATTGTCAGACAAAAATTATAAGATTAAACTGAACATTGCTAAAAAAGACATAATATAAAATTACATCTCTTTAGTTTCGCTTCAATATATATTGACATTTTTAATATATATATTTTAATATATATATGTATTTTCAATTTCTTTAATTTAGACTTTGTGTCTAAAATTTAAAAACGTTTACTGTTAAAAATATTGTCTGTTATTTCTATTAATAACTATTATTATAAACAAGATTATTATATGTATTATATAATTATTTAATCATATTATATTATATTATTATATAATCATATTTACTTTTGTGTTTAAATTTTCTAGTTTCTTTTTTATAAATATTAGAATAATAAAATAATATAAAATTGCTCTCTCTTTCTGGAATAATCTATAAAAAAATAAAATAAATTAAAAATATCAGAGTCAGATGATATGAAAAAAGAACCGTATTCATCACGAGGATATATTGTTACATTACTGGCTTCGGGATTATTACGAATAATTTTTCCGCATGAAGCCCTAGACACACAAAAGATCCTACAATGACAAGGATGGTAAATGGAATGAAATTGAAATAATATCAGTTTTTTAAATTCTTTACATTAACCTGGATATATAAATAAAAGGTTATTTCTTAATTTTCATATTTAAGATTTTAACTTAACAGATTTCTTAAATATTACAGAGAGAGAAAGAGAGAGAGAGAGAAATCGTTTGGATTTATAAATGAGGATCATGATACAGAGTTAGAGAGTTAGAGCACTTCTGTCACATGTTCCATAAATATTTATCTTCATTATCAATTATGATTCATTACATCCAGACAACCTAATAAGATCTCGTCTGACAGTGGATCGATTGTTGATCCGTACTAACTGACCAGATCTATAATCAATCCGAGAAAATGCGGAAAACAAACTGCGAGCAAAAAGCTGTCAAATAAAAAGCTAGAAACTCCTTAATAAGACATCGACACTTTTATATATCGGTATTCTGAAAACAAAGTATCTATATTTAAATGTAAATATTCTCTTACTTCTCTCTTCGTATATCTCTCTCCTACTTAACACGAAACAAGGTTTTCATTATAATTGAAAAGCGGGATTTATGAAAGAAACCGAATTCATCTGTTCGTGAAGGGGAAGAAAGATAAGATTCTAAGAGAAGATAAAAAAACATCGCGTGACAAGCCACGTGGAATAAGCGATCAGATTCCATACGTGCTTGAAAAAATTGATACGAAAGCGATTCCCTACCCTCTTTATATCGAAGCAGGCTTCCGCCTGTTCTTGTGCGGTCTGTTTGATGTCTCGTCCTTAATTTCAGAAAAATCTGATGTAATCAGCGAATCATTTTCAATATACGCTGTAAAAGTTACATACTTAGGCTGACGACTTAAATAAAAACTTTTATTTTTGCAAGTAATTTTCTATTCGATTTTCCAACTGATTAATCTAAAATAATTTCACGCTATTTACAATAGTAAAGCGTTTGCTAAATTTAAAAAATGTTTATAATATTTTAAACAAAGAGATTAGATTAATAATAATTAAATTAATGTATAAGAATATATATATAATTATTTTATTATAATTATAAATTATCTTTAATATAATAAGATAATATTATTTTTAGTAATCTTTAATAAATTATAACAGACTAAATTTGTGTAAAATCAAGGATTAATTTAAATAGAAGTTTTCAAATTTTAGATAAATATATCGGATCATATATATATATATATATATATGTATAATTATTAATTTCTTACTTATTTTTAACTATCTAATCTTTTATGAAAATAATATTTAATATTAAAAGCTAATTTTTTAAATTGATGAATATAAAAAATGTACTTTAGCTTTTATTATTTCAATGTATATTAGACACGTGTATATAAATCTAGTTTTTATTCTTATATTTTTTTGTTATTCTTAAATTTTTTTCTATTTTTTTCTTAAATAATTATTGCATTATCACTTATAAAAATATGTGTATATATAGGCGTAGATTTTATATAAATTTACGTAAATATTCACAGTGTTACAAAGTTAAAATAGTAAAATGTATTGAGCTCAAATGGTGGGTACACTAAACTCAAATAACTATGCGGATAAGTCATCCCTGCAATATAATAATATCATACATCTTTGATATTCGTGTCGCCATCAAACGGTAAGGAAAGAAACTTATCGTGCTTTTATATGGATAAGAGAAATATTTATAAATATTTGTAATAAAAATTAGCTTTCAAATTTCTATATCTCTTCGTATGGAAAATATTGCAGTTTATACATGTGTATTTATTAATATCTATCGTATAATTATATAAGCTTCATTTATATATAAAAGTTACAAAAAATCTTTCTTGTGTTTTACAGCATAAGCTTATAGTTTTACAAACTTATAAAAATTACTTCTTTCTTTTCTATATTCTAATTAATTTATTAAAATATCATAAACATCAAATATGATATGATATGATATGTAAAATTAAAAATATTTCTTATTTTAATTTTTCATGATAACATAATTGTGTTATATCCGCATTCCAAATAAATAAAATAATTAATATCTTTTTTTAATTAACATTAATTCAATTATGATACAGTCACGTGTGCTTACAGAAAGAAAAATCAACAATAAGCATTAAGAACCGAGACAAAATTCTGTCGAGAAGGTACCCTCATGAATGAGTGGCAAAAAGGGCGCCACGCGCGCATGCCTATGGTGCGAAGCGAGGGTGAACGTAATTCCTTCGCACCACGTGCTCGCGCACCCATGGGATTTGCCCTACGCAACTCGTGACTCATAAGATTTATAGCTCTTTCACCGCGCCAAACTTTATTTCTTACGAAAATGCATAGATAACTCTAAAATGTAATACAATCGCAAGACGCTTGACAAAATTAGGTAATTAAAAAGAAAATTGCGTAATACCGCGTAATTAATGATAATAAAAATTCAGAAAAAGCAAAATTAAATTAAAATTTTAAAAAAACTTAAAAATAAAGTAACTATTACAAAGTTAAAGTAATAAAAAGTTTATTATTAAAAAACGGYTTAATTATCTTTTTCTATCTTTTCATATTTTATAACATTTTTATAGATTATTATTCAAATTTAATTTTTTAATTTGATTTTCACTAATATTTATTATTTATACCTATTAATAATTATTCTAATAACATCTTATATATATCTAATAATTGAGTACGCTTAATATCGCAATTTTGTTTCCTGGAAGAATTACAAGACAGCATAAGTTACCTCGGCTTGACGTTCCTCACAAGGACAATTTTGCAATTTCTCCAGCTGCAGTTGAATAAGATGAAAAGCCGAATATTTCTGACTTTCCGGCGATAAAGGCGAACTCGGCGATCCTGGTGAACCTATGCCGGAGCTTTTGCTATCGCTGATCTTAATTCTCTTCGTAGTTTCATTCTTGATCAACGGATCCTGCTGCGGCGACAATGGCGATAAAGGCGAGCCGAATCCCGAACTCTCTGAACTCGAACTCACTAAGACACGAGTCCTGCAAGATCTCGTCACTTTCGGTTTGGGGATCAAACTCCTGGCTTTCAAGGACTCGGATTGGCGAATCACTCGGCAAACAGTCGGTTTCCATTCGATCGGTTCACAGTACAATTTCAAGCCAAAGATTTTCCTGATCTCTACTTTTTCATCGGATAAATCCTGCGAGCGAATTTCTCCAAATGTCTTATCAATGTCTTTAAATCTCTTATCAGTTTCGTTCTCGATCTCCTTCTTGTAAAATTTATGATTCTTCGCGATGGAATACTTCAAGAAGTCCTTTTCCAATTTTTTAAGGCTTCTTGAATGTTCTTGAAGAGATCTTCGTTCATTCACGAGCGCTCGTTTCGTTGATGCCTTGAATTTTTCATAGTCGCCGCCTTTCTTACGAAAATGGCTCAAGCGAGAGCATCCCAAACAATTTTTGTTACCGTTGACGGTGGCTTCGACCTTTGTCCCGAGAATATCTTTGGCCGCGATCGAATCTACGGATTCCGATCCTATCAATTCTAGACGTCTTAAACCATAACCGCCGAAGCAATCTTGCAGCTCGTAATACTCAACGTTCTCAAAATGATCGTTCAATGATGCTGAGAATGAAGTATTCAGCGACGCCGGACGTCGCTTTACCGTGCCGGTCTCATGACTGGGAGAGTCCCAGTCCACGTGAAAGGTTTTTCGTTTCGAGGACATCATATAATTTCCTCAGCTTCGACATCGATCGTTGTATTTAATTGCAATCGCAATCGAATTTATTTAACTATATATATATATATTTAGCAAAAGTGAATTTATAAAATTTTTTAATACAAAAAATATGTGCAATTCCACAATTATCCTTTTAATCCTTCAAATTTACACGAATTATTATACATTTTTTTATTAAATATATTTATTATATCTCACATTTCTTCGTATTATTTTTTCATTCTTTTTTTTATTATAGAATCTGAGACTCACTGCATTCACAAAAATCACGAAATCGCATATTTAATTATTTAACTAACATTTTTAATTGAGTATATTCTCCAAAAAATTTTCGAAAAAATTCACAGAAAGAAATCACACCAAGGACGATAAACATATTTTCGGGTGTCTGCGCCCGGACAATAGATGCACTTGCCAAGGGTGCCCGGGGCAAACTGAACCCACCCCTAAGCGGGTAAGCACTCACTCTACGCCGAGCACGAAAAGCAGCGCGTGTATGCGTGCATATAGTATACAGAATGGGCTCCCGGCACCTACGACAACCCCAAACGCATATCATAGCCGCGGGGCCGAAAACTAATTACATTCGGCTACGGGGTTGGTGTATGATCGCACCATATTGCAAGTGTACCGTGCCGATGCGGTCGCATGAATTCCGCTGGACAAGCTCTTATATCCAACAAGATACTTATGTGAAATGCCATTCTCATTCGAGAAAGAGATTCACGATATGAAAGCATATTATTAGTTATAAAATATTATATTTAAATTTATTGTACTTATCGTAATTATATTATCTAATTTTTAATTGTGATTTCACTTGAGCGATTTAAAAAGAATGTTTTAGTATGAGTATAGAACTTATCAGGGCAAATATCTTGACGACATTCTTATGGAAAAATTCACAGATCGAAGAGAACAGATAAAAAAATGCGAGTGCGTTGTTAGTAATTTCCTGTGATAATAGAAACGTCTGTCATTGTATCCGACTACCGTTTCATGAATAGCATTTGGATACAATCTCATTACTTTAGTTGACGGCAAGGGTGGCAACCCTCTTGTACAAAGCAGTTATCATAGGATAGTGAGTGGGCTTTAAAGTCAATATCTATTTAGTATTTTTTAAATAAATTATAAAAATACAGCAGGCATAAACTACATCGATAGAAACAAAAAATAAATTTTTCCATGAAAAGATACCTAATCAAATTATTTTCTTTGACATTTAAGAGTTTTGATTTTGATTTCTTTGAAAACTTAATGACACAACATTACAGTATTACAAGTCCTTTTATGCCGTACGATAGATTGGTAGCAGATCGGAATTCAAAAAACTCTATCTAAGCCCGCGAAATTCCAAATCCACTTCCTATCCGGCCGCAAACTCCCGCATTACTAACAAATAGGATTTCACGGCTCGAGGAGGCTTACAACTTATAATCCTGATGTATTCCGTTATAGGGTTACCCATCATTCTCTTTCCTCTCCTCTCTCTCTCTCTCTCTCTCTGTCGACGCATCCGAAGATTAAGTCTGCACACCCCCGCGTCGCACGCATTTCAAGCCATGCGTGCGTATCGTAGCCCTTCTTTTGAATGGGATTAAATTGCGGATTGCACGCGTCATTTAGCTGATCCGTAAATGCATGAAAACTACGCAATATTGCATATTCGAAATCGATCGATTAGTTGGATCAACTTCGATTATAAAGAAACTTTGAATGTGATTGTTACAATATACAGATATATATACTGTTGAGGAATGCAAATAACATTTAATATTGCATATTAAAAATAGAAACAATTTTTATTATTATATGTCAAGTTATAAATAGATTAAGCAAAATGTACCTATTGGCAAACTATATAATTATGCAAAATTATTTATTTATTACATACTAAAGAGAAATAATTTTTTTTAACTAAATATATTTATAAGCAATTATAATTAGAATTTAAAATTTTATTATAATTATTTAATATTAAATTTTGATTTCGCGGAAATTAATGACATTGAAAAAATTTCTATGGAAATCTTCACAATTATCCATCGGTTGAGCTCTTACCGACTGTAGTAAACTATAGTCTTTGCAGTATAGAGGGTAGTTTACCCTCAAATACTAATATACTATATAATATATCCAGATTTTAGTATTAAATATTTTATTTTATTTAAAAATATTTGCTTCCTATGTTCAAATTTTTTCACGTTACAATAATTTAACATTTATATGTAACATTCTATATTTTATTTTTTTTAATTCTTCTCTACTTTCTTTTTTAAATTTAGCAAAATTAAGAAAAATGTTAAATTTTTATAATATAATTTTTTATAAGTGCACTATTTACAAAATAAAAGTTTATAATAAAAAAAGATTTAAAAACTTGAAATGTATAAAAAAATTGCAAGATATTGCGAATTAAATATTGCGAATTAAATAACTAATTTATATCTTGCAATTTCTTTCAGGAAAAAATTTCAAATCCATAAAATATAAAACAAAAATAAGATACACTGTTTGGTTTGGAGTTATCCAAATATTTGCACTAAATGTTTTTTGATCTTTTTAAAAGTAACTACAGTTTTTTAAATTAAATTTGTAGCTTAAATCTTTTGAAACGAATATATTGCCAAAAATCATTATAGCAATCGCAGGTCATAACGCTCGAGGATTGAAACTGCCCGTCAAGAGATGGAGCCCCGGAGGCAGATCGTGAGAGCCGGCAGCGAGGGTGGAAACCGAGATAGTACTCCACTATGGATTTGCCATTAATTCGAGTCGTCGGGAAACTTTTGTCCCGCATCAGCTTCGCGAGCTACCTGCGGCTTTCCCGAAAAAAGGAAAGCGGACGAGAGAACATCGTCGTTCTTTCTGGCATTGCCATCTGGCGAGAGGCAATTTCGATGCGAGTGCTCTCAAGGCAAGGGCCATGAATAACAGAAACTCGTCAACAACGCAATTTACATCATGATTTATTTTCAACGTTTCTTGGGTTTTTGTATAAAAAATTTTTTAATAAATCATTGTTAGAAAAAATTGTACATAGGTTATATCTAAAGATATTCGCGAATTATATTTTATTTCAACGATTACATTTGTTATCAATATTTTATCATGTTCTATCTTATTAATTTATTTTAAATTAATTGGTATATATTAATTTTCATTTATTTCTAAAATTATAATAAGTTATATATATGCAATCAGAATTTTATCTCATTGTAAAAAGATATTTACAAACACTTTTGTATCTAAGTACTTCAAATTTAAATAACTGTTCAAAATTTTAAATTATTAAGATTATTATAATTAAAATTTTATGATTTTAATATTAATAATGTTCTGATTATAAGTTATATTTATTACTATCAACAAAAACTACGTGCAATAAAAATCATATTCGTACAACCAAAGGTATTTTATAATAACTTTAAAAAATTATGATAAAATCTAAGATTTTTAAAAATATATAATTGCTAAAAAAATATAAATGGAAAAATATTTTCCGATAAAAACAACAATTCGATTCTTTTGCCCCAACAATGTTTTCCGTCGAAAAGCGGAAACAACGTCTCTTCGGCGCAACAACGACGGCGGGAAACGATTGTAACCCCCGACCGCGTTCTCACGTTGGGGGCGGATTTTCCCACGTGGCCGTTAGATCATGCGCGTCCCGAGCCAGTAAAACTTTTGTCCGAGAACCGCGTTTATTGCGGCCAAGCATTACCTTGACTCTTAGAGAGCGATAGAGAGGGAAACCAGAAAGGGCGAGAGGATTGAGGGGGGTGGATCAACGATGGAAAAGCGAAAGTTGACTTTAAAGTTTCAAGGGGATGTTTTCCTAGTCACTTTCCCTGCTGATTTCGCTTTCTATGATCAACAAAAAAGATCTACCTATCATTATTTTCGGTACTCAAATTAAGAAATCTTTTTGTCACATAAAAGATTAAGTTTTGTTTTGTTTTGCTAGAGAGATATTTGTGTAATAGACAGAGAAAACAATAATATTTTAATAACAGATCAAAAGTGATATTTCAATCTAAAACTAAAGAAAATTTTGGAATAAAGAGAGAGAAAAAAATAAAAATCTTATTTGTATATATTTCATACATTTCTTCAGCTAAATACTGCTTTATTAGTGTACAGTTTTCCTTCTTTCATGTGAATATTAATTCAAATTAATGTGAATTTTAATTCAAAAAAATTCTAATATCAGATATTTTCAATAATAATTTTTTTTAATAATAATTTCCCAAAATTTCATAATTCAATATTTTTCCAAATATTATGGCGAAAGACTTGTCCTAATTTGTACTTTCCTTCCTTCTGCAACATGATAAAGAAAATCATATTAAGAGCTTTTCTCGGGGAAATTACATTTTCATTTTTGGCTTTACATCCTTTCGATCAATTAGATACTTTCAATCAATTAGATGAAACAGAAACGAAATTAAGAGGTGCGAACTTAATTTCATGTTACTTATTAAAATCATAAAATTCGAATCTCACAATGTGAATTAAAGCGATTATTGTTATCCATTATATAAATTAATCCCAATTTGTTAATCTGCTATTGCGGTATTATTTTAAATCTGTAACTGCTAATAATAATTAAAATTTATTCCCAATCAAGTATTTAATGTAAACGTGTATAATTACAATAAAAATTCTTATTTTCTTATATGACTAATTATTTTTAATTTCAAAATATACCAATGTGTGTTTTAGAACAATAAGTTTCTTTTTAGTTAAAAAAGAGGGAAGATAATTTGTCAACATCTCCAATTAGCAGATGTTGACAAATTGAAATAAGCATATGTCAACGCTACCGATTAATGCTAACGAAGTAAAAGAAGCCCATTTAATCTTGATCGCGTGTTTATCTGCCGGTGGAATATTTAATTTCTCATTTCTCTATTTTTACGTCTTCAAACCCTTCTTACAACACATAGTATCACGCATGTTTTCAATCGTTCGCATGCAGACCGTTTTTTGCATGTCACCGGTTATATATCGCGCGCGCGTAGAAATTCGATAACGCATAACCGTGCATCCGCGATTGACGATAATAATATAAACTCCTTTCCGAACACGCAAGATATCGATCCCCAAAAGATTTCAAGAATAAATTAATTATTATCATTCTTTGCAAATAAATTTTTTGCAGATTGTATAATTGTGCTAATTAATATTAGGAAAACTTGGAATAAATAATAATATTATCAATCTTTTTTCCAGTTATTTCGTTTATATAATAATTAAATTAATATATTCATATAGCCTGAATAAGAAAGAATAAAATATTGATGTTATTAAAAATATTAATTAGTCATGGCAAGAGCATTGCAATTCATAAAGTTTATCAAAAATTTGAAAATAATTGCACATATTCTTAATTTTATATTGTTTCGATAAATCTACAAATTACTGTGGACAATAATGACGATGTGATATTAATGTCGGAAGCAATCGATCATTCTTTATGTGAATACTTTGATCTAACTACTACAGGAGATAGTGCCACATGTGCACGAGTCATTAGCACGAATGTCAATCGTAGTGAGTATTGATGAATAGTTTAGGTTGTTCTAATTTTAGTAAAGTGTTATTATTAAATTTAATTACAACAGGAAAATGCATGAAAAGTATAAAGATACTTGCCTTTTATTATGAAAATTAATCAAAATATTATAGAAAAGATTATAAATGTTTATAAACATATTTAAAAGTTCACTTTTCTGTCATGGGCAAAAATCTTTTTTAATCCACAACTGAGAAAGAGAACAAAAAAATAATCTCAGTAATTTTTTATTAATTAAGCATTTATGAAAAATGTACAAAATTTATGTTCACAATATTATTAAAAATTTTAAAATTCCTAATCATTTTATAAATGTTTTATATATGATAACAATTATAAACATTAAAATAAAATAAATACAAAAGTATCCTAAAAAATAAAATAAAAATTGTCGTATTGCATTATTAATTATTTTCCTTAATCTCTTTCATGTCCTGCTAATTAAAATATGTATATCAGACATCGTGCTACAAGTGCGACGACGCAAGTCACGCGGATATATTAAACAAAATTTTTATCTTGGTTGGCTAACGACGAAAAGTTTCTTAATTGAGCCGCGCACTAATGAGATATCCGGGTTTTATCCGCACGCGCACTGACTATCAAATTATAATATCATTATCAACTCGTAGTAAGTGAGTCCAGTCTATCCGCATAACCTTCGCCACTCGACCTCTCAAAATGGTAATTCAACCCCCGGGCGAGCGGATCCATGTCCGGGTTATCGAGAAACTTTCCGCTTGTTCCATCTTAGAACATATTCCAAACTATTCGAGTCAAAATGAACGAACAAATGAAATAGATTTGAATCTCTCAATGAAGTAAGATAAAAGATAAAATAATTGAAGAAAAATATTATCTATTATATCAAGAATAGAATATTATTTAATTAAAATGAAACATTTAATAATAAAAAGAAGATAGAACTTTTTAGTCAATATTTTAGAAGTCAATTTTATATTTCTTTTCTTAAAAAGATATAAATTTATTAAAGTAATTGTCAAAATTCTTTATGTGGTGTGACGATAAAAAAATTAAAACAATAAAATTCTCAGCAAGAAATTTAATATATCTTATATTTAGATAGAATCTTTTTTAAATAATAAATATTTTCTCTTCTTTGACGAAAATTTGGGGATTAAATTTGAATTAATTTTTGTATGAGATTATTAAGAAATGGTATTATTTTTTTATGTTTAAACAAAATATAATACAAACTCTAGTCATTATTCATCCTCGTTTCTTTTAATGGGAATGTACAAATATCTCGTGGATTTTTGAATATTAAATTATTGCGTTTCGACATTATAACTCTATGAAATTACAAAGTACATTACAAAGAAAGAGTAAGTTTGCTGATCTCTTAGACAAACAATTATTTTCTCATTTTCTTAAATTATGATACGAGTGAATTGACATTAATTAAATAATTATATGTGTCTAAAAATTTATTACAAACATAAAATAAAAATATATTTAAAACACTTAATTAACATAATTAATAAAACATAATTAAAAATTTACTTTTTAAACTTCGATATTTACTTTTTTTGTTCTAATTTATCGATTTTAATCAATTTTAGTCGATTAAAGCTGATTCGAAAAATGCAAATATTATTTCGTTTTGCGGACTCTCTTTAAATCAGGATTTGAATTCTGTACAATTTTTTGCGTCCGTGATATTTCTCGGGTTGCTGCCGCCCCTTATCCTTGTCGCGCACTCTGGCCCCCGAAAAAGCTTAGAACTTGGAACAGGCCGTGCCTTGAAACAGCCCGGGCCAGGGATTGGAGCGCCTACAGCTGCTGTCACATAAATATCGTGGAACCCCCGAATTCTGGAGGAACAGCTCTGGAGGTATCCTTTTAGCCCCCTCGCTCCTCAATCACTCTTCCCTCCTTCGGAGCAAAGTTGCAGAAACTCCGCTACCGCGCCGAGCGACGGTAATATCGATTCTCAATTCTTAGGGGTGGCAGAGTTAAAGGACGAAAACTTTCTCAGGGTTACATGCGTCGCCGTCATCGTCTTCCTCGAATGAGGATGCGTTCCGCAGGACAATCCGTTGATCGCTCTTTGGGATCTAAACGTGATTGCTCAGATTGCGAAGACTTAGGGATAGTTTAAGTCATGAAATACTATTTTAAGACTAAAGTTTCTAAATTATTCAAAGTTTAGTATTCAAAACTTTTAATTCCCTAACTAAATTTTTAATTGTCTGTAAACTTTGTTTAAATATCTAAAGATATTAGAATATACCAATTAACTAATTTATTTATGATATCAATATGATATCAATATAATAATCGATACTAAAGTAATTAGTAATGCGGAAATTTTCTTTTCCGTTCCGTGCATGCCGTGGCATGAAACTTTAGTAAATCAAAGTAATAACAGCCATAAAGATAATCGACGTTTCAATTAGAAATAGGTTTTCGTGTTCTAGGTGATCTCTTATACTCGTTATCTTATTAGCTTATGGAGAGTTAAAGGCGCAATGAGGAAATTGAATTGTTCGATTGACAAAATTACTATCATCTCGAGTGTCATGCAACTATGAATTAATCATTTCCGAAATACCCGGAAATATCCGATTAGTTCGGAAATCTTGAAGCTTATAACGCAAAAGGAGTTTAAAGGATTGTAAATATTTTCTCTTCTCTTTTTTACTCTTCAAAGATTACGTGCTTGCTCTAATATAAATTTAATAAAAATAATTAAAAAATAAATTTAACAAAATAAATCGAAATATTTATTTAAAAAAAAGTATTCAAATAAATCATAACAAATCGTAATTTAAGAAAATATATATATATATATATTTATAATCGATATTTTATTATTTTTTAATTCAAAGTTTATTTCATATATATGATTTTATCATATACGTATATTTTTATATAGTTTTATTTATTTTTTTATAAAAAATAATATCGCGAAAGAGAGTATTTTAAGCAATATAAAATATTTGGAATCGCATTAAAAACGAGATCAATGGCGCCATCAAACCGTCATGTACACATGCTAATGTTAATAAAGCCGTCATAAGAATAACGATTTATGACACATATATATGAGGGGAAATTAGAACGTTTCTTATCCAAGATGCATATGTAAACTTTTTTCACTCTAACGATAATTAATAGCCCGTTGAATTACGATCGTCCTTCAACCGGCGATCACTTGCGACCGGAAACTTATAATTTATTATCTCCTTGATGCAGAAAAGGGAGTCACAATTCAAAAGCGACGATTATTTTTTTCTTCCTGCGGATTCAAGAGACCCTTTACCTTAAAGGGTGAAAAGGAGGAAAAGAGAAAGAGAAAAAGAGAGGGAGAAAATAGCCAGTAGCACGTAAGGTCGACTCTTAATCGCAATGCGTGACAACGCAGGGGCTCCACAGCCGAACCTTGGTAATATTAATCTTCGATTAAAGGCTTATCGTGCCACGTGACCACGCGCGCGGAAAATTCGGCTGCGAAAAACTTGGGTGCCACCCTTATCGTGAGCGCGATTTTAGGGCGTAATGTGACCCTGCGTGTATCGAAGTAGCACCCGTAATCCTCCGAACAATTTATCGAAATAACATTGAATGTCCCATGGAAATATGATGAATTCGCGAAAAATTTTTACTATGATTAAATCATCTTATTTACAATTATGCTAATGTGCCTCGGCTTGATAAAATCCGATATCTTTCAGATTTAATCTAATAATAATGTAAAAATGTATTTAGTATCAATCCTCAGATATTGTAATAATATTTTATGAATACTCTTATTTAATTAAAATTTGATAAAGTATTTATAAACAAAATATTTAGTACAAAAAAAGTAAACCAACATCACAATTCCTTTTTTTTATAATGTTATGTTAGAGCAAGCGCTGCTTAAGTTAAAGATCTTATACTATTGAAGAAATTTACAAAGATATACACGTGAATTTGCAACTCTCGAGAATAGCGTGTGTAAATTAGTTTTTCTTGCATCTAATTAATAATTTTAAGGAACAGATGTGATAACTGATGTTGGTCGGCTCGACCATAAATTTCGGCAGTTAAACTTGCCAAATCAACCGCAAGACTGCTCGCAAAGTTTTAAACTCATACACGCTGCGAGAAAATATATATCTATATGTATTAACAATTTATAAATTTTTACTCCTATCTTTAATCTTCGATTAATTAATTTTTTAAGAGTGTTTATTATTTTTTAATGATATTTTTATATTTGTTAGTTATAATAATTACAATTAAAATATCAGTATTGTATAATATTACAATTATTTAAAAATTGTTACATATTCTTGTAATAATTATAATGTATCTCATTTTTTCGAAAAAATTTTGTAAGTTATCCATCAATTCCGAATAATACCTGTGGAAATAATAAAACCTAATGGCTCCTCGCGAAGAATGGTTTAATTGACGCTTTACAAAAGAAAAAAGCTCAAGCCTCATGACGATATCTCGGATCTCATTTTACGTGATATCAACGATAACCGCTCTTCGGCTGTATGTAATATTTTATGAGAGAAACAGAGAGAAAACTGCGATATATATCGAGAACATCAGGGAGAATGATATAAACTCGATCCTCGACCCGCGAATGGCTAATCGATGCCTGATCACTGTAGACGAAAGATATTCTCGTGTGAGTACCGATCCTCAACTTGACTTCTCAACCCCCTTTGCTTTCTCGCAATAACTTCTACGTTGACACTCGCTAAATTCCGAGGGGTGGTTTCCTGTTCCAAAAGTAGGATCTTTTGCGACGCGCATTTATGCGTGCAGGAATTAAAGATACAGACGTATAGGGTGCTTTGTTTGTAGGATACTCATTATTTGATAAAGAGAAATTTTAGGACACGAAAATTCTAGGATACGAAGGGAATGCTGGAGTGATGGAATTATCGACATTATAGGTTCGAATTATTTTCGAATTGATTTTACAGAATTAAAAACTTTTTTTACACTTTTTTTAAAGGACGTACACAAATAAATTTAAAAAAAAAACAACGGAATACTCAATTTAAATTTAAGAACAAAAAAAATTAAAAAATTGTGTGTGTGTGTGTGTGTGTGTGTGTGTGTGTGTGTGTGTGTGTGTGTGTGTGTGTGTGAGAGAGAGAGAGATATAATATTCCTTGAAAAAATTTTGATTATTTTATTATCTAATTTTTATATACATAATTTATATTGTTAAGCATGTATGTCTGTTTATATCTAGAATAATACGATTTTTCTATTTAATTCTCATTCCACGTTATACAAATGTTATTATAATTAAAAATTGTTTTAAGTTTAATATTATAAAAAATTCATGATTTTAATTAAAAATGTTATAAAAATGTCGCTCATGCAACATAAAACTTTATTTATCATATATTTATAATATCATTTAGATATTCTATCTTTACATAGATATTCGGTAAAAAGCGGAAGGAAGACGAGATTTCCGGTGACCAGAAGAAGCCACGCCCCGACCATGAGGATGATACCATTTTGCAACCCTCTGGATAGTTCTCGTAGCATCCCTCGAGTCCTCCTTCGTCCCTCGACTGCGCGGATAATTAAAGATATAACGCCTAGCTCGACGCGCGCGACGACGATACACAAACTTAAGCTCATTTTATACGTTTCATCTCAAATAAATTATGTAAATTAAAGAAAAAATACTTCTGTACAATTATCTTAAAAAATACATAATTATTTATATATAAATAATCACGGACACAATTATTAAAAATTGAAGAATATGTCTACGTGTTTCAATGTATAATTCTTTATTATATGTCAATGTAATACTCAAATTTTACAAGAATTATGTAAAATATAAACAAATTTTTAGTTAAGATAATGTAAGAGTTGACATCTTAATTTAATTTTTTCAACAATTCAGGAAGCGTTTAAATTACGCTTATATATACTAAATGTTTCATTTTTTTGTAAAATCTTAGCGAAAGAAATGTCTAATAATGATGAATGATGGGATAATCTTTGAAACTGAATGGTGTAAATTGGACTTTATAAAGGAACAGGAGATGGAGGGTTAGCACGCGCTAAATTGGCTTACGCTTGCAGAATCTTACCACACACTTCCGTGCGTTCCTTGCAAATCTCCCACGCACGACTTTGCCAAATTTTCGACCCTCATGAATTCTTCTTTTTAATAAATCAACTCCCCATAAAAAGGTTTGGAAAATATAGAGGATTGAAACAACCGATAATAGTAACCACAATAACCATAACTTTATAATTATCAAGATTTTTTTATTAACTTTATCAATTATAAAGGAAAAATTAGTTTATTAAACAAAATTTCTTGTATTATTTTTAAAAATAATAATATAAATAAAAATTATTTTATATAAATATTAATACAAAAGTATAATTTGATCAATAACATATTATTCTTCCTTAAAATCTATTAAAAATAAAGATAAAAAACATTTCTTTATTGTTAGCATATCATACTTTCCAACAAGCATAAGTCTGATAATAATAACTCAATTTTCATAAAAATATGACAATTTCTTAGGGATTCATTATAATTCTGCAAAATCAAATTTCACTAAGAGCCCTCAGTACCTCGATGAGATAGGAGCTTTTGTCACCTACACCTACACCTACCCCGTTTATTTCACAAAGTCCTTTACTAGAATGACATCAGCGATGTCAGAAAGAGACTGAAAAGAAGGCAACGACCCGAGAGCATCCGCGTGGAAAATTATCTGACTACGCATAGGTTTCGCGCGACAAGGTCATCGTTGTATGGAGCGGAATATTAATTGCAATCATCATTAGAAAAGATAGCAGCGTCCACGTAGAAAATTATGCCACAGTCGCGTTTTCTTTTCTCACTCACTCTCTCTCTCTCTCTCTCTCTCTCTCTCTCTCTCTCTCTCTCTCTCTTTAAAAATTAATATATATTTACAACGAATATTAATTCATTTAAATTATCATCTATGTATATACGTAATTAAAGTTTATATAAAAACTTAGTTGTTTTAAAATGTTTTCTTATTTTTTTTGTTGATGGTGTTATTTGTTTTTATTTTTTAATATAAAAGCTTTAAAATTATTAAATCTTTTAATCATATGGTTTGAAAGTTTCTGTAATTATTATAATGTATTATTATGTAAATATCTTTTTATGCTTGAGAAATACTGTCACTATTTTCTATTCCGACTTCGAGTACATATTACTTTAGATTTCAAAAATACTTTGTATTTCTCTTTTTGCCTTTATGGCACGAATGTCGAGTGGTACAAGCTGTGTACAGTCAGCCGTGAGGGGTTAATCTCGACACGGGTTGCAAACGGAGTGTAACGTGGTCCACGCATTATCATCGTGAGAGCGAATTCCGCTGTTAATTATCGTCCGGAAAAAGATGAGATACATAGCGGAGTAGAGCAGAATAAATGTTGCTTGTCACTAAATAACAATCAAATTTTTTATAAAAAAAAAGAAACTTCCATAAGGTTTACTATAATTTTCCAAAAGAATCTCTTTAAAATGCCAAGTGTAAGTGGAATAGAAATTTTTATTATAGTAATCGTAAAATAAGATAACATTTATTATTTAAGAAGTTTCAAATTATATTTTAATCTTTATAAAATATTAAAATATCAATTATTGTAAAATAAGTATTGTAAAAAATGACAAGAATTTAACATTTATTTTGTCTATTGTCTTAAATAGTCAAGAACGGTACAGACCTTGATAGTCTCCTGAGGAGAGTACCTCGCAGGGCGTTGAGCTGGTGCCTGCAAACTCATTGCTGTACCATCACTACGAAACACTTGATAGCCTGTAACAAATAATATTAAAATAATATTATTATTTAATTAATTTTACTTTTATAAATAAAAATATTATCATGTTTAGAGAATATCTCCTTATCAGTTCTCTAAGTGTATTTTTAGTCTCTAATCAAATCTAATTCGAAAAACTAGCATTTAATCAAAATTAATAGTGTTAAGATAAATTTGTCGAATAGTGTTATTTTCTTAAAATAAAATTAATGTTATTTTCTGTCTATGCTATTTTGCCATTTATTTCGAGAGGCATTATATTTTTGGTCGACGTGAATAGTTTTTGGAGAAGTGTCCGATTGTTTCACGATGTCGAGATCCTGGACCGAGAATCGCGCATAGTGACGAGAAGCAACGGAGTAGAAACCTCCTGGTTGGCTGCTGGTTGGCCTGTCGATACGAAGAGGTACGTGACCCAGGTACCAAATGACATATCCGGTCGAAGGGAGGACGATCTCTCTCTAGTTCCCTCTCTCCCTCAATCTCTCTTTCGAGATCCACCCTGTTTCTCGCCGACGTTTTTCCGAGGAAACCATGCAAGCCATCGTTCGCAAGAGCTATTTTCCTCGTCAGCTGTCGAGCGAAAATTTCATCTTTTTATCATCAATAAATCTCTTTCAATATAAATTACAATATTTACAGCATATCAGAAAATTAAGAAAACTTAAATAAAAAAGCATATAATATTTGTATTATTGTCCTTAAAAATAAATAAATAAATAAAAAATAATCACACACAAATTCTATTCAATTCTATTCAAATTTCAATTTTATATAATTTTAACTTGCTTTTTGCAGTTTTCATAAATAAATTTTTAATATTATCGTAGTACAGGGAAAAAGATAGAGAAGAGTGAAATCGATGAGAGATGAGAAAAGAGAGCTAATCGGACGAAAAGCATAATTAATCACAGTAAATTCGTCATGATTAACGATGCACGCGGATTGTCCCCGTTAGCTATGAGCATAAACACCATTAATGCGCGACAAATGGACACACAGTACTAACGTGTAGTCGCAGATCATTCACGATTACAATTGTTCTCGCGTCCGTTCGCCATTAATGGGATCGATAGCAATGTCGACAGTAACATACCGTGGTTCTCGAATTCCGACATAGAATTCAAAATTCTTAAATTCTTAGTCAATCTAATAAAAAGATTTTGTTGTAATCTACTTTTTAAGTAAATTATTTCATAATTTCGTAAGATTTTATTTGAGAAAAAAAATTCTTTTAATTTTTATCAATTTATTTTTACTTTATAAAATATTTCATTTTACGAATAAATAATTCGATTAAATGTACAATTTTGTATTAGAGGCAAACATATTTCATATTAAGCATTTATTTTATTTTATTTTGTTAAATAAAATAAGCATTTATATTAATTCATTGGGGATTATAAATTATTTAAAATTTTCGAATGAGGTAAACATTAAATGATGCATTTCAGAGGAAGTTAATCATGCAAAAATTATTAAGAAATTATCAGAAATTAATTATCTTGTCTAGAGAACATGTTAATCTCTTTGCCCAATATTAAAGTTCACAAGACATTGGATGTTCCTGAGCTTAAAGTCTATCAAAAACTATAAAACCAATTGTAGCTAATCATCCAGCATTTTATTAATTCATTTACACTATAATGTGGCGATGATTCGCCGGAAGCGGCGAGAAATGCATTAAAATATGAAAGTGCCAAGTATCATGGAAGTACGATGTCGAGGTTTATTAGACAACATGGACAGGATACCCTATATATTGTAACCAATTCAGACTCCATGCTACGAGCACGTTCGACCGGAAACTAACGATCTTATTCGACTATCCATCAGATCTTAGCCCTTCATTCCTATCCTTTGTGTTCGATTAATCGAAAGAAGTTTCAAACGTTCCACATTCCATGAAAAATATAATTGTACTTTTATCCTGAATAAATTTATTTATTTATTTTTATATAATAATTGTAGTGATCGTGATGTAAAAAATTGCACATCTGCTCTTTGTGCCAAAAATCCGAGTTCAAATCCATCCAAAACATATCAATTTTTATTTAATCGTCATCTCTCGGAAGGCAAATCATCGAGAATGATATAAATATATTTATTTTAATCTATAAATATATTTGTTTTACGAGAACCTCTTCTAATAGGCTGTTTGTGAAACCGGTTAAAAACTATGTGTAGATTCTGTATACGCGGGATCTACGGATACATGCAGAAGAAGTCACCGTTTACATATTTAGGCATTTCTTTATTACATATTTCTTTAAACAAAACAATTCTTCAATATATATAATTTTATTCCATCTAATTTCATACTTAATTCAGAGTAATACGCGTAAAAATAGCTCGACGTGCTATTATTATGTTTTATCATTATTATTATATATCTATAGGATATATAATATACATTTTATTAATTACGTTTAATGCGTGTGCACCATGTGTTTAGATCATATTTAAAAATTATGAAAATGTTGGATTACGTTTTACACAGCAAATAATATTTACTTCCGTAAATGACATAGTCATATATTCAAGAAATATAAATTACGAAAATTATACCAATATAATAATATTTCATAGTTCAGGTTTTTTCGCAAAAATAAACTTATTTAAAAAAAAATTCTTTATTTATTCTCAATTGACGTATTTTTCTTTTTAATGTGAACCATGCTTCACCAAAATCTCCCGCGTTCAATCTCCTAAAAGTTCTTTATCATACCCGACGTCTTATCATTCCTCTCTGACAGAATCTCCTTCTCTGCTCCCGTTCGCTAATTATTCTTCGTCTGGCCGATGTAGTCGTGCATCTAATTAGCGACATCTAAAGGAAAGAGAGAGAGAGAGAGAATCGTTACGGAAAGTTTCGGAAGTGGAGTTTGTCGTACCCCAACGATGCATCGGCACGGTATTGCTCTTCTGGTGCACGCTCGTTCGCCTTCTGACAGTGATCGAAAGCCGTGATGTTATCTTTGCGGCTCGATAACGGCCACCGGAAGTATCGCTTTAATCACTATATCCGACTGACTCCTCCAGCTTCGTTTCTCGTATACGTAAAATCGAAAAATTTGGTGCGACTATGCAAAATATTTTTTTTTGGCATGAATTTATAGAATTTCTCTTCTTTTTGTATAAATTATTTAGTTAGTTATAATTTCTATAGTCATATACAACATTCTCGAATAATTGACATAATTGTGATAGTTGAGAGAACAACATAATTAAAACTCTTGTAAATTATATCATAAAAAATTTATGTGAAAAACGTACAAATATATATTATAAGATACAGTATATATTATATTATGTTAAAATTTATATGTTATATTATTACATTAATGGCAGTTAATGTTAGTAATACATAACTATTACAATTATTATTAAAAAACTTTTTTAACCCTTTAACGGGTACATGTTTCATTTCGTCGTCTATTAATGACAGTCATAGTTAAAGGAGTAATAATTATTTTAATAAAATTCTGCAGTGATTCTTACATATATATTATCATGAATTTCAATTTAGTGAGCTTTATATTAATCTACCCTCTCATTGTCATTGCTGTTTTTCGTAGTAACGCATCCTACAATAAAGGATTGAACTACGTCCCCCCCCGGTCGACACCTTGAACATGTGCTCGCACGTGCAAAGTGAAGTGCCGCACATAGAGAAAGAAAAAAGCCGGTATCCCCTCTCCTCTTTTCTCCCCTTTCTCTTTCATCAGCCTCCTGCATTTAATATCGATTTTCACACACGTAAACAACGCCATATGTTCCCCGTACAATTTGCGGTTTCTCAACCTTAACCCTTTTATTCTCGAGCTCGAGCACCAAAAGAAAACCGCGCCGGATGCGAAGAAATGCAAGGAAACAAAATTCCGTGAAATCGACCGCGAGCTGCGACTCGTTAACAGAAGGAGAAAGAAAGGATAAAACATCCATCCCTTATCTTCCTTCTTTCTCAGTGAAAGAGGCTCTTCATCTCTTGTGCAAAGCATGCGACGCAAAACGTGCGTTAATTTCGTGGACCGAAACAAGACAAAGAGAAATACAGGGAAAGAAAAGAGAAGGAAGATAAAAGAAGGATAGGAAGAGAAGGGGGAGAAAGAGGAGGTGGTGGTGGAGGAGGAGGAGAAGGTACCATGAGGTCTGGAAGACCCCTTATGCTATCGATCTGTCCCCACTTCGACTGCGATACCACGCACCGTAGCACACTGTGCGTTCTACCCCATGGAACTCTATATTGTTCCCTCTCGTTCCCACTCGTATATGTGAATATATCGGCGTGTATCACATTTGCATTTGAGCTAGACGCGCTTATAATTCTTAAACGATATCGACATTTCGCTTCTAACAAGTGTTTTTAAGTGTTAACGTCCTTATTAGCAAGATTATCGAAATATCGATACTTCTTTCTGAAGATAGATTCAATAAACTTTTAAGACTTAAATAAATTTTTTATTTTTCATTGTTGTAATATATATTTAAAAATTATTGATAATCTTTCTTATTTGAAAAAAAATTATTTATTTTATTTTTAAAAATAAAAGTAAATAAAAAAAAACTATATATTCTTTTAAAAAAAATTTTTATGTATACTTGGCACATTATAGTTTATTTATTTATTATTTATTTAAAAAATATTTTATATATTTATATATTAAATATATATTTTCCATGAGTTCTATGATTTTATGTGAAAAGGCTTATGTGAAAAATTGATTTCAACGAATTTCAATAATGCGAAGAAAAAAGATCAAAAAAGCAAAAATTCAATTTGCCTTTTGATCTGTAGTGACGCAAACAAAATTGTTCCGATATCCTCATGAGAACTCTTCGCGTGAAAATTCATTACGGTATTATATTACGGTACGGTAAGATATTAAACTTCTCTGAGAGATTCTGAAAAAAGAAGAGAGAAAGAGAGTGAGAGAATATCTATTAAAATTAAAATAAATAAATATATAATTAATTTATATACACAATATATTAATAGAATACATTAATTTAACAAATTAATTTAACACACTAATTTAACAAACAATAAAATTTAATTTACGCATATATAAAGTGCAGTAATTATTATATATATATATATTTCTAAATATTTCTTACAGCATGTAAATTAAATTATATATATATATATATATATAGTTTTAATGGATATTTTCTTTCTTTTTCGCTTTTTTTCGTATGTGTGTAAATTAAAAAAAAAAATTAAAAAGAGACACAAATCACAAAACGGCAAAATCCTTGTTTATCGACATACATCGGCTTAAAACCAAGAGGAGTGCTCTCATGTCTCTCTGCTTCATTTCTTTCTCCCTTTCTCTTTCGCATAATCCGCTAGGATACGTTTGCTGCAAGGATAAGCGGCATGTAATATATGGAAAAAGGGAAAATGCGTCGAAGAATCAAGAATTATTTCTACATCAGGATGGAAAAAATCGAAAATTCGCGCATAGAAAGTTGATTTTCACCAAAGTTGTGAGTCCTTGTGTTACTTTTCACCCCCCTCTGACGTGGATATATGATATTCCACTTTTCTTAGCTTATGCGGAAAAAAGAAAAAAAGAGAAGAGAAAAAAGTTTATATCTTAAAATGAATATAATAAAGGATGAACACACAATAAGTGAATAAATGAATATAATAAAGTATGTCAAAAACTATTAATTATAAATATTAGAAATTTAATAACAAATTCATTAATATTAGGTACGACATAGAAAGGATTGATTTAATCTTAACATTGATATAGAATAAATTTTTCAAATGATATTAAAAGGACTGATATTAACTAAGAAATATTAATAAGAAAACGAAAAAGGATAGAAAGAAAAAAGAAGAAGCTAAAAAGGAAAAAAGAAGCTAGAGAAAAAGAAAAAAAATATCTAAAAAAATATATCTCATTGTCATCTATTTATAAAATTTAGTCAATGTAAATATTTTCGTTTTATTAAAAATAATTTTGCAATATAAATAATTTTATACAAAATATTAATAATATTAATAATATATTTTTCTACATTATGTTTTTATTTAAGTCAAATAGAGATAAAAATCTTGCGTATTTCGAGATGCGAGATATTAAACACATTTCTTATTCTCTGTTATAACAGTGAACCGAGAAAATAGGCGACTAAAGAGGAAAAAAGATCAATGCATAGAAAAACAAAATCCTCCAAAGCAGAAGGACACCGCAGAATGTGGAAATAATAAAAGGAGAAGGAAATATCAAAGAGGGCAGGGAGTGTTCTGAGAAAGATTAATATCTCTATCAGAGAAGTTCAGCGTAACGGATCATTTATCTACGTAGGGCCCTACGAGAGAAGGCATCCCAGCAGCCAATCTCATTCTGCTTTTCCTACTCGCAGAAAGGTCCACTTGCGGAATCTCGGAGTTTATTTAACCATCGGCGACTTTCGAAAGGATGGTGAAATCAGTGTATCGAGAGAGCGACGCAAAAATAAAGAGAAAAAAAACGAAAAGACAAGAAAGAGGGGAATGATCCGCACGCGCCGGATGCTTGTCTGCCTCCCGCGGGGAAATTTGATTTGACACCCTTTAGTCTCTACTCCTCCGATGTCCTTCGATGTTTGCGAAACAGGGCTTTCTAATGAATTCTATCCTTTGGATCTATCCTTCTACTCCGTTCTGCTTTAGTCAATGTCGATTTCGACCTAGTGCACAGTACGCATTTAGATAACTTGATCGTTCTAATGGAGAGAAAGGAAAGCCTAATTGCGATCGAGCGAATTCTGCAAATTCTTCAAGGATTAATGATATAATCTTCTGTTTTGAGAAGGATATAAATATATTTTTGCATTTGATTAAATGTAAATTCTTTAATGTAATTAGAAAAATGTTATAATATTATTCGAGTTAGAATCGTAAAATTATTCCATTTTATTTGCAATAAAAAATATTAATAACATAAGAGAGAGAGAGAGAGAGAGAGAGAAGATCAGGAATCAAAAATGATTTGCTGATCCAGATATGGAGGGCAATATTAAACTATGTGTCATCGTAGGTTAACGTTCATATTCGTCTCAAGAAGCCTGTTAAATGTGTCCAAAGCGAGTAAATTAGAAGATATCTCTATCTCGCCTAGCCTTTAGTCCGAGCAGTTCGCGATTATACCGCGAGACACGCAATGTAGCCTCGTGAATAGCCCTTTGCCCCTTGCCCCCTGAGAATAAACCCGTCGCGAGCAAATTGCACGACAGTCCTCAAATAATGATGACTTTGGCTTTGCAATAATAATGCATTTAATTGACAATTTTGACATTATTCTATGAATGTTAATCTCGTAGGAAGTACAAATAATTGTAACATATACAACTAATTTATTTAATAAATTTACTATATAACAAATATAAATTAATATTTGTCTAAGTTGTATATTTATTTAAAGCTTTTTTTCTTCACTAATAATTTCTATTACTTTTCTATTACTAAAAAATTTTCGACACATTTTAGTATTCAGCATTAAACTTTCTCGAATTATTCTTTCACGTTTTTAAAATCTAATTGATAAATATAATAATAAATTTAGTTGAAAAATTCTGTATAATTCATTATGATAACCATTTGTAAACATAATATCATATTTGAACTACAGTGATTATTTATGTGATGCATGGGTGTAACACGCGTAAAACTTTTCAAATAAATAAACAGTTAATAGTCGCAACGGACAGCAAAAGGCCACGAAGGGTGGTTCTTTACTTAAGGACCTCGGTCGTTAATAATTCGGCCGCGTGATAGAGGGGACCACCAGTGAAGGAGTCGACTCATCTCATGATGATTTAAAAGCTAGGTCTCCGCCACTGTTCCCCCCCTCACGTATTCCTCCGAGATTCCAACGTGTTTTCGACCCCTGATGATCTCCTTCTTCAGGTGAACGGAACAATATCGTGTAAACTAATATATATATATATGAAATTTACAATAAAAATATTGTTTAGAACAAAATATATGTTTAAAACAGCAATAAATAAACATTATATTCCATTTTCATAAAGACTTTTATAAAAAGTTTTTTCCTGAAAATATGAGATTGATTAATATTCTGTGAATAGTATTGTAACCAATTAACCATTAAATTTTTTGTAATGATATTTTTTATAATAGACATTTAATATAATAGAATATATACATGTATATAAATTGATAAAATTATATAGATTAATAATAATATAAATCAAAATAATATAAAATGTAATTAAAACTTTCTTTATTTGCAAAATATGAAATTATAAAAATGAAATTGCATTCTGTATCAATGACATAAATAGATTTTACCGAAAAGAAAGTTTGATTTTTCGGTTTCTATAGGCCTCACGCGTGTTAAGAGACTCACGAGCTACTATTTGTATGATACAACTGTGCATCGTATATAGATGTCTTTATCATTTTACGAGGATCATAAAGTATCAATGGTGCGCTTGTGTATCTCTAGCATAAGAGAGAAGGAAAGCATTGTCACTATTGTTTATGCGTATCATTAGATACACCTTTGTCGTCAATTCTTCGATGGAGTAAAGTACCCGTTCACGCAATGTTTTACTAAAGTGCTTTTCGACGTGGTATTTTACGAGCTTTAAAATTTTATCACTAAAAGTATTTTTCATACATTCAATCCCCTTTCTTTATTGTCATATTGTCATATCATGTATATAAATTGTCATATCATCAATATTATAACATTTATTACTTACGCGCGCGCGCGCGCGCGCGCGCGCGTGTGTGTGTGTGTGTGTTTATCTTAACTTTAACTCTTATCTTAGTTTTAATCTTAATTTTTAATCTAATTTCGATTTTATATAACAACAGATTCTTTTATAAAAATTTAATGTAAATGTTCTTTTAGAAAAAGTTAGAAAACTTGATATTGTAAGAAAGTTATAAGTTCTTAGAAAAATTGCGGAACAGTTTTTTCCGATATATACATATGTCAATACATACATGTAACTAAAATGATTATTATACCGTCTTAACATATCATAAAAAGCAAGAAGCTGTTTTATGAGAGTTCAGAAGATTTTTTATAAAAATGACAATAATTTAAAAATATTCTCGAAAAACCCGAAACAAGATATTAACATTGAAGTAATACGAGCTGCTAGAGCTCATAATGGAGTTATCGATTAAGATAAATGTCCAAAAAGAAGCGTTTCGATAGAAACTCAACATCTTCAAGTGTCACCATTTAAAGGAAATCATACTTCGTTAATTCGGATTTCTGATCTCTTACAAAACTTATGTCCCAATCCTTTACCACTTTAGAGAAATCTTACTATATATGATGCAATATACTATTTTTTTATATATTATTTATTTTATTTTGTTTATTACAGCAAAAAAAAAAATATTTTCTAGAAACAATTTTTAGATGCTATCTTTTTGTGACAATATCTTTTTTAATTTTTAATATGTAATATTGATATATTGTAGAATAATATTAAATTAATGTATTGTAACATATATTAATATAAAATGTTAATACATTATAGTCTAATATTATTAATGCATTAAATTTTCATATTAGAAATGATTCTTAAGTAATGTCAATCCGTTATCTACTTCGTTATTGCGATCATGTTCCCTATTTGCTCTAAGAATCTCTTATGCTCTATAAATGTTACAGCCATTTAGGGTTGATTTTTTCTTTGGATATTAAAAATATAACCGAGAGAAATACAGAGAGCAGGAACGAGATATAGTATACATGACTACGGGGCACGATCGCGATTGGGATAAGATGTCATAACCTTTGGCTGGGTTCACAATTCGTGCCGCGTAAGTCCCGTTAATCTCATATAATGCCCGGGGATGCTCAACACATTCCTGGAGACATGCGCCATCGGGACGCTACATGCAGATGACATATATCGATAATTAATCTTTATTCCTACGGCTACTAAATATTTGTTGTCACGATCTATTTTTTCAGGTTATCTAGGAACAATCTTTCTCTGACAAATAACGTGTAATTATATATATATATATATATATATATATATATATATATATATATATATATATAAAAAAATAGAATATATATATATATATATATATATATATATATATAATAGATATATATATAAATTCAAATTTAAAAATGTTATTAATATTGATAAATTAAAAAAATGTTATTAATACTGATAATATTATACATATATAAAAATGATCGCATAAAAGGTTTTTTGTTTTTAAAGAAGTATATCAACTCGAGCTTGCGAAGGAACGCGAAGAGGGTGGGAAGGATTCCAGAGGGAGGTCGTATCCTGGTAATTATGCCACAGACGAATGTCGGGACATTCATCAGCGACAGTATGTTTAATGCGTAGCCGTTAAATATGTGCGCCAAGCACGCCATGCTCTGCCTAAACACAACACTCCAACGAGGATCCAACAAATTAACGCCGATGCGTTAAATGTTCAAGCTGGAAGATCGCATCTTCCTGTCTCGAAGTAACTGAGAAATCGTAATTACGATTGACACGAGAAAGCGAGCAATTTTTTTCGTAAGAACGTATGAATTTTAATTTATATCAATGAATATAATCAATATTCAATGATACAGCCAGAAAAAAAAGCTCTTAATATGTTAAAGAATCTGTCATGAAAATTTTGCGAGATAAAAGTTTGGTATCTTACATGTAAGACAATTAGCAATTATTCTACAAAAATATTAACTTAATGCAAACATTTAAATGACAACTTACTTATTTATTATTTAGATAATTTTTTTTTAATACAAAATTCTTTCATAATTTATTATGAAGCTTAAATTTATGTTAAAGATATTGAAATTATTCGAAAAGTAAAAGCACCGCTGATGTCGTGTTGTACTATTAAAACAATAATAAAAATCGTAATAATTCCAAACTGCAGTTTCGCACTTTTATCGCAATTTAAACAAGCAGAGAAAAGATCTGGTCCCTAAAAATTAGTGGCGAGTTGTACGAGTAAGTTAATAGGAACGCCGTGTACAAACGTTCACGGTCGTAAACGAGCGACGAAGAAACATTGCCGACAATATTGTTTTAATCCGTAAAGGGGAAAAAATGTTTGTGCAGCACAGCGATTAATATATCTTTATACATTCAGCGGATAGTCCGTTGAACGTTGCCAATAAATTCTGATTTTTTTCAGGACTAAGATCGCGATGTTTTCTCAAGAGAAAGAATTTATCAAAATATAGTAGATATATTGCAAAAATTAATAAAAAATCTTGTCTAAAATCTTGTTTCTTGAGGATAACATCATACTTAATTTTAAGTTACATTTATAGGAAAAGTTATAAAAATGTAGATTTAATAACTTATGATTAGGTTATGTACAATTTATATTTAAAAATGTATGACAATTGTATTTTTTTGTAATATTTAATTTACTGTTTTTCTTAATATTTAAAATTTAAAATAAGATAAATAATGAAATATCTAATGTTTTAATTTCAACTAAAATTTGCGTTCTGTTGTAACTTAATATTAGTTAAATGGTAGAGTTTTGTGTAATCTCTGTCAAGCACGTGCCATGTTTTCTTTTAATTATCACGATTGCCGAGTGTTTCGTCCAACAAAACGTGGGTAAGATTAATGATCCCCGAAGGATGGAGTCACTCTTTTCTGTGATCAAACACGCGAGATAATTAATAACGCCCCGATTGACCTAACGATTCTTAATCGACGGCGTGGAAAAATTATGAAAAGGGTGAAAAACATCTGACTGAAAAAGGCATAAAAGAATTAAAAACAGATTTTGATAAATGCGAATATTAAACGTCTATTGTAATTTATTTCAAGAGAATCGACATTTTTTTCAAAAACGTATGTTCTTGATGATTTGTTATAATCTAAGATAACTATTTATTAATTGCAACTTTTTAATTTTTATTTGAAGCATAAAACAATGTAGCTTAATTATTTCTATTTAAGGAAAATGTGCTAATTTTATTTAAAATTTCATTATAAAAATTAAGTAAGTAATTTTATTAAATCAGTTTAGTTTATTAAATAGTTTTTCCAATTCTTCACTCTTTCTAAATTATAATAAAAAATGATTTTTATATCCGGAAGTTAAAAATCAATCAATTTTTGTATCGCGATTCTTTCCCGATTCATGAGAACGTATCAAATGTCTCATCGACTCAAATGGCGGAGATCGATCGAAGTATCGAAAGTATGCCTATCTGCAAGGTGGATCAACGGAGTACGGACTGCCATATATCGTTTTTCGAACCGGATAGGAGAAGCGCCGGAACAGACGGTCTCGTGTTTACGCTGACGATCAACGTGCAAAAATAAACGTGCGCCCTATATATCCGTATACCCTTTTACGTCGATGGATGACACGCGTCCGCCTGCTACCACCGAAGTCTGTTTTTGAAATGTTTTCTATTTTTCCGAGTCAAATAAAGACTGGATACAGATCGATTATAACGCGAGATTTGGTTTTCGTATAATTTCTGTGAGTATCGAAAACATCCAATCTATCTCTCTCTTTCTCTGTCAATGTGTATAATACCAGTATAATACCAGTTTTTTATATAATTAATGTAAAAGCAAAAACACATCAAAATTTTTTGTTATATTAATTAAGTGGACGTGTATTATATCACCACGTGGAGAAACACTTTAGATACTAATTTTATTTTTGAGACATTTTATACAAAAATGTTTAATCTTTATTTATGCAAAATATTTTAATTCGTTTAATTTTATGTTGTATAACACACACACGCGCACACACACACACACACACACACACACACAAAACTGAAAATGCGAAATTTTACATTACGCGAATTCCTGATGTACTTGTCGTAATGTACGGCACACAAAATTCTTCCAAAATTGCGAAAGAAAGAATCCGTTCATGACAAATTAAACGCGCGCAACATGTTCAGCATTCAGAATCAGGTATGCGCGCTTATGCAGATACATTATGCAACTGCGTGATTCCAAAAGCGCATCCGCCAGGAATTGCCAAATTTGGTAATCGCATCGGTCCTCTCAGTTGCCTAATTATGCCACGACAAAATATAAAAATGTCTTTACTTTCCAGTAATAAAGAAAATGAATTGCATGACATAGCTTTTTGTCCATAAGAATAATTCGTGGTTTCACAATTTCTACGCAATATTTTCACGGATTTCTTCGAATAGAATTTAAATTATTGAATAGATATAATAGAATAGAATTTAAAAATAAATATAAAGATTTATTTGAATAAGATAGAATAAAAAATGACATACATGATTCAGCAAATAATAATTCAAGAACATCAAAGAATCAATTTTTATAAAAAATCTCTGAGAAAAGTTTCAATAATTTTAAATGTCCGTTTTAATATGTTATCTTTGAAGTAATCACAGAAATTCAGAATATCAAAATATCCAAACGATAGCCTTAGTAAAAATTTGTTACGTGACCTCATTCTGCAAATCGCATAAAAATTAGGAAAACTCGCTGTTGCGATTGCAACAAAAGAAAATCTGCGAATGGCATAAATTGATATAAACTCGAGTGTATAGTATTTCGAAAGACCTCGAGAAACGTCCTCGTGACGCAACATTCGCTGAACAATCATTAGCGGCGCGTTTGAGCGCGAAGTCTAGCGGTGACGGCGACAACGCACATGCATCGCAGAAATACCGTTACGCTCCGATAATAATCGCGGCAGGTGTTCCGATATAGCGAATAATTTTGATACTACGAAATTCCTCATTCACGCGAGACCAAATTGCAATAATTATTTCCACGGTTTATGTTTTTCTTACATGATACTCCGCGAAAATGTAGCAACTGCCACGTCACGCGCAAACTTTACGCACGGACTTGGCGTTACGTTTTTTTTGCACGTAAGTACGTTCGGTCACGTAGTCTTGTGACAATTATCTGACTAAAAAATATTTCCATATTATAAAATTTTTTTGCAAATATAAATATTTTTTATATTTTCTGAAAATGCTATTCTTCGCGCGCGGGTATGTAAATTAAATTTTGGTAATTGAATTTAAAAAATTTATTATACAAGAAAGTTATAAAATAGTTAAATCTTTTTTTCTAAATTTTTTTATCTTAGAAGAATTATGACTTTACTATAAATAGGATCAGCAAAACAAATATTTGTCATTTTCTTCTCGCAAATTGCGTACGAGAAAGGAATAATACGACATTCAATTTAGCGCCCTCGTGCTTGCACGATATTCTCGGTGCGATTATTATGTTACCTCGTGCCATCGTCCAATCTGCGAGGGTAGGTTTTTCGTAAACTTGGTGAATATAAATTACGTGCGCGATATGCGCATACGTGCCGAGTTAATATTTGAACATGAAAAATTGCCATTTTCATGTGCGGAATATTGCACGTTAGCTAAAGTAGTTCCTTGTTCGAGTGACGGTAATGTAACGTCGAAACAAGCATAAACATATATGATGAAAAAATAATATTTTCACTACGATTTTTACGACATATATTTCATCCTAAGATGCTAGGGGATAGCGATATAAAAGTAAATTTTAAAATTTAAGAAAGTTATATTTATTCTTTAATATGAAATTAAATCAATACGTTATCGAATTTCAATCAAATATTCATGTTTTAATCTCGTAATAATTATTAATTAGTATAATATTGATTTGAGACGATAATATAATTAACAATTAATAATTAATAATTAACAATCGGCGCATTTGACGCGTATTGTATCATAATAAAACAAATAATACGCGAAATAATTATACATACTATTAAATAAGATAGCATTTTTTCGCGCCGAAAATTTGAATAACCGTTGGATTTCGAAGCAACGATCACGTGACTTTTAATCGGCTATCATCCCGCGGTTCGAGATATTTCACGGGACGATAATAAACAAATGGATAAACACTCTTAAAATTCGCAGTCTCAGCGTATATAACGTACAATACATTGAAAATCGTTTACCCATTACCATCGCCACAACATAAATTTCAAGTCAGACTCACGTGATCCAAGCGTGGCTTCGTGCCCGACGCGTGTCTCACACGAATCCCACGACTCGTTGATATGTATCCGTCCACAGCTTCTGTGATCACACAAAAAGCGCACCTTTACCTTATGCGTCACAAAATAAAGAACGAAAGAGCCGATTCTCACACTTGATATGTAAACGTTAATGTAATCGGGACGGAATCACGCGCCACGATATTCGAACTGACAGCGACGAGCGGCGAGCGCCGACTGCGACACGCGCCGTGAGACGTGGGAGCGCGAGGTGGGCCGAGCGGGCCGAGGTACAGGGAAGGGGGACACCCCGCGGAAACACGGCCGCCGTGAATCCGTTACCTGACGGCGTCGCGACGCCTCGCGACGTTCCGCGACGCCCTGCGACAACATCCGCGCAGCATTCGAATCACGCCGAACGAATCTCTTCTAGCTGTTCTTTCTCACACTTTTCGCATACGCGACATCATACGTACGTCATGCCAGATAAATATTAACGAAACATCCGAAATTGTTTCCCATTTTTTATCCGATTAAGGATTAATCATACCGTTTTACCCGCTTTAGATGTCAAAAATATTAAAAAAAAAGTCTAAAACTCAATTTGCTCGATTTGGCGAATTTGCTGAGGCCTCAATCTTTTTTTAATTCTCTCTACGTCGAAAATTTAACAAAAATATGCAAATATACATATACGACAACTTGATTATTTACTCCGATTCAATACCTGTTTACGTCGCCGTAATTGTCCCGCCATCGGTTCCGTCATTGCACCGAGCGCCTTTTCACTCACTCGCGCAAACCGATCGAAAACTCGCATTAATTACACTCGAATCATAATCAACACGAGGATCTTTCGCGATCTCGCATGACGCTTCCATCGCTGCATCCGCGGCGTATTTGAAATGAAAAAGCTAAAAACGACGCGAAACGTTGCGAGAACGGAATTACCGACATTTGTTGGATGCGCGACGAGATTGGACTGAAGTTGCAACATTCGTATCGCGCGTACTTCACACCGCTTCGCGAAAACTCCGGCCATGTTCCGAGAAATCTCAACCGCGATGATCAATTATTTTACGATGACATATTGTATATCAATTGAAATCCGTTCGACACTCTCGACGCGAGCGACGCTAATAATTGATAATTGCTCGACAATTAAATATCTATAATGCAAGAACGAGGGAATTGAGAGATGGAATATTTCGATCGGGACGGCACACATGAACGTGATGCGTATTATCGAAGAAACGATATCGAAGAATTATACGCGATCGCACGGATTAATTGGCACTCTGTGTAATTGAAGACAAGGCTCCAATTAGACATTCGTGTTATCGAACGAGTGGGAAAATCGAGCGAGAAAACGATTATGCGCGTCCAAACTGTGTGCGCCACGAACTGCGTACGCGCCGCGCGCGTCCGAACTATGTGAACAGAAGGAGAAAGGGGGGAAGAGGGGGGGAGAGAGAGAGAGACCGGAAGATCACCGCTGTGTTCAAATAAGCAAAGAAAATCGTTCGCGTTTGCAACAACACATCGAATTATCGGCAATTGCAATAAAACTATCGAAAATTCAAATGTAATAAATGTGGATAAAATATTAATTTTAATACGATTAATACGTTGATTCCAAGTTCAACATTATTCTAATACAATATTTGACCAGTGTATTGCTACGTTTGGATAAAAACGTAAGTCCAAAACTATTATTAATATATAGCAATTTAATTAATACTTCAATATTTGTTATAATTAACAAAAAAAGGGAAAAAATATTGTATATAAAATGTTATATTATTAAAAAGAAACAGTTATCGTGTAGCACTTCAATTTCATTAGCACATTATAATCCATTATAATAATTTAAATAACGTTTTAAATTATATAATTTCAATTCTTATATAAATTCAATTTTAATTTTCTCGAGCATGTTGTTAACGTAAGTGATTAAAATTTTCAATGTTTATGTGTTATAACTGATGAATAGAATATTGAATTAATCGATTTTAATCTTAAATAAATATAAATAGAATAAGAAATAACAATTCTGAATATATTTCATTATTTTATTAATATTCATTTGATAATTTTAAGTAATCGATAAAAATAACGGAAGGAATGAAATTCTAGATACCGTGAAAATTCATAATTATATTTTTCAATATAAGTTTCGTGGCAGTACATTAGATAGTTGAGGGTGCATTTATGATAATGTGTGTTGCTTAATAATCTCGAATAACTGGAATACGTAAATACCAAGTAGCAATAATATAAGATTAATGTTATAATTTTCTACTCAATGAAACCGTTATATAATACTGTTGTTGAGTAGGAAAATTATAACACTGATGTTATATTACTAGGTATTGTTTACTGGGTAGTAATAAAATAAAGACTCATAATGCCGTCAATCATACAATTGATTACAATTGATCGATGTTGCGATTGTAATCAATTGTATAAAAAATATTGCAATTTATTCGCTTCTTAGAAAAAAAAAGTTCAAAGGTAAAATTCACGTAAAATTGTGTCTGAAAATCCGACAAATTAAAATCTCAAATAATTTGAACATTAAATTCTACTAAAAATTATAACAAAATTTTATATATAAATACCTGTATGTATAAAATAACATTAATAATAATATATTAATTATATTTCATAAAGTTAAATTTAACCATTTTCCGATTAATTAGGCCATTAATCGGGATTCAGCGGAACTTATGAACTTTTATGAATTATTTCAAGAGTTGGAACGTTTTATTAATCATATTTGTACAATATTTTGAGAAAATAAAGAAATTAACATCGCAAGATACTGACGTAAGATATTTTTCTTTTAATTTTATTCCTGCATCGCAAACGAAACAACTGAATTTGAAGAATGGAGTTGTATATTGATAAGAGATTTGCTTTTAAATATATCGTATCTATGTATGTATATATATATATGTATAATATAATATAATAATAATATATAATATAATTAGCTAAAGTCACAATATGCATCTTAATTTTTGGTGTAAATCACGTTTAAAACCTACGAACTATTATAAATTGCGCGCAGATCGGTACGCTTATTATATTAATAATACAACAAAAAAAGAACAAGAAACAAAAAAGTAATTATTATCGTTTATTAACACATTCTAAAAGTCGGGATCTCGCGGGGAAACGCGAATAAATGAATAACGAGCGAACGAATCACAGTAACGATATTATTTTTATCATTTCACGAGTAATCAAGTCTTACACACACGTCATTACAATTATGTACACGATTTGTCGACAAATTACACGAGCGTGATACAAAAATCGTCGGAAATCGCTGCAGCAAAAGTGAGACCATAGATAAGCAACGATCGAGCGACAAAGAGCGCGATGTTATGATCCTGATAATTTTCAATAATTAATAAAGTTGATTCAAGACTCGATTGAGACTCGATGTTTCAAAACTTTCGTTATTTTTAAGATTTATGAATTTCAAAAGTTCCAAACTTTAAATAATTAATTGTATGCAAATGGCTTATAAACATATAATTTTGCTATTCTTTTCTAAAAAATTCTTTTCTTGTTCCTTACTAATTTGATAAAACCAATTATACATTTTTGCGAAAGAATATTTTCCATTTCGACACTGTCAATTTTTGCCATCACCTTATCAACACCTATAAAAATAATTTTAATGAGAGATATCTTTCTTTTTCTGCAGCGCATACATTCGTTCATCAATTTCCTGATGTCACATCTTATTGCTACAATGCGGCTCCTTTACAAAAATAATTATCTTCTCACCTTTCCTTGAGTAAGTTCAATATGCACTACGCTCCAGCATCCTAAAATCGTCCAATTCGTCGCCCTTTGTCTTCCGTTGTGAAAATTTTTGTGTTATTAATACCAATTGCTAATCTCTAAAATCGCTCGAAAATGAAGCTTAATTCTCCTATTTATTATTCTCTATCTTATCCCTTTCGATCCTACATTGCACTCTTTATAAAATTACTTGGTGTAACTTTTATCTTAAAATCGCAATTTGATTTAAAACAAATTTTTTTTAGTTTAAAACGAGACATGTTAATGTCAGTATAAATTAAGAATTGCCATGAGATTAATTTTCACGTCAACACGAACCCTATTGAAACCTCTTTCGCATGGAATCGAAAGGATCAATTGAATATTCCATCTATTTGCGTTTTACCTACAGCTAGACTTACAGATATTTGATATAAAATAACCTACTTAAATGCATTTGGCATGTTTTGTTCTTAATTCCAAATTCGTCCGTTTCAATTTTCATCATTCGCTATCGATTCATTACTCTTTCAATGCTGTTGACGTAGTCATTCTCCAATCGAACAATTAAAGATTGATTACATCATCATCGATTAGCACTATTGCGCGAGATTAATTATACATTATTCTTACTCTAACCAAAAGAATAATATCTAAAAAAGGACGAATTGTAACCGGGATTTTAATAGCTAACAAGTCTTCCAGATTAACTCTAGAAGTTAATACTGGTAAGAATGTAATTTTTGCAGATATAAATTCAATCCAGTTTTATTCTTAAAACTCTCTTGCAGTTCGCAATTATATATCTGTCTTTGGTCTTTCTCAGCTATTTAATCTTCAACAATAATAAAAATTGTATGGAAATATATATAAATTAAAAAAAGTTTTATATCATTTCGTATTCTTCTGTGTTGCACAGTCCACAAGATTTGAGGATCTCTTTTTAGATGGTCAATGAAAAGTATTATAACTGCACTTTTTAATATCTGTACAATCATTTTCCAATGTTATTTTATCGATAGAATATTTTAAACATATTATAACTCTCTAATTTCCCCCGTTTTATATTATCGTTTTTATCGTAATATAAACTAAAAACTTTCAGAAAAAATAGATGTTATAGATTGTTGTAGCTACAATGCTTTTCGTTGGTACAGTCAGTCTAAATCTGAAAGTCCAAAATCTAAAGATTATGAGATCGTTTCTTCTTTCGTAAAATTTAGTGACATTCTATCTAATCTTCCGTCATTTTAATTTAATAGCATTTAAAGCGACACGAAACTTTTCTCAATGCATATACACGTTCATTAAGAAAATAGTTTTCAACTTCGATGAGACTCACTTTTTTTTTTATCGCTACGCACCAAGTGTGTACAGCAACTTAATGATTTTAATCAATAAAAATTGCAATAATCCATTTTTAAAGCGCTTAGATTTTGAATTTCGTCGCTCTGACGCGAATTTGTTATCACTTTGTCCTGGTTGTGTTCAATACGCCGCTTTGTCTTACATGAACATTTTGCCTGTTGGATTTGCTTCTGCTAGCGATTGTTGAGGCATCGATCACTGATCTCCGGCTCCTATCTACTCTCTGCGCTCTCTCTACTCTTTCCATTTCTTCTCCATCTCTTCCCTTGCTCAGCTCAGATCTCTGTGTCCGACCCGTTGACTTGTACGTGATCCCGGTCTTCGCTTCGCTCTCGTATGTCTTTCTCAATGGCTGCGGTGTATAATACAAACTAAACCGCTTTGTCCGCGCTGCCGATTTCTGTCTCACATCGTCACGCAATTCATCCGTCGAGCTGAACTTTCGCGTCGTACCTTTATCGCCACTGCTGACTTTTTCGGACGATCTCTTCGTTGCGCATGGAGAAAAGCAGCTGTATCTCTTGCTCTTGACATTTTTGGAATCTATCTGACTCTTTCTATTAATGTATCTTTCATGCCGCAGCTTTACTGGCTCATTCTTTGCGCATTTGCCCATTTCTTGAACCCTACTGAACGGACTATTATAGTTCTTTTTGTCGGTCTGATTGTCCAATTTAGGTGATCTCAATGTATTCAGCACAGCTATTCGGGTCTGCAGTATTCTTGCAGTAGACGTATTCTGATCCTGATTATTCGCGAGCGTCGAAGAAATCGGTGAGGAATGATCCTTGAGACAGTTGTTCCGATTTGTATATCGAAAACTCACGTTCTCAAAACTGTCAGTCGACTCCATACTTTGCGTTGAGCTCGATTTTTGCCCGCGTGCTAATCGCGCGAATTGAATGTTTACAAAGCTGTCAGAAGTCTCGATGTCATTGCCGGTCGAACTGTCACCAGTCAGGCTGTCACTCGATGTTGACGCGTTGCTATTGCGGAAATCATCGTTGTCGAATCTGCTCTTGCGATTCATCTCGTACAAGTTCTTTTGATTGCATTCACTTTGCCGATTCATGACAATGGATTTATTCGCCGACTTTGGCGTCTCACAATTCGAGTGGAGGTACCTTGATTCTTTCATCGAATGATTTCCGTTTTTTCGATCGCCTCGATAATTTCTAGAATTGACTGTCTTCTCAGCGATTTCGTCGTAACGAATCGGTGAATTGCTACGATAATTGCATGTGTTCAAATTCTCTGGAATGCTGTTGAGCGACGAAGTAGCGCTTTGCGATTTAAGACGACGTCGCGATGTTCCGTTATCATTCAAATTGTCTATTAGATCGTGCATCGATTGGCTCAAACTATTAATGTCCTTCAAGCAGTCGGAACTAAGAAATACTAAATCATTTTCGTTGCTATTGCCGTTGGCAAAATCGATTTCATCATGATTCCGTTCATCCAATTTTCTCTGGGTATCGATAAATTCCGGTACGTTACAACGATCAATATCATTTTTCCACTCAGCTCTTGTCTTGGTGTCGTCATCCTGTCGTTGACTGCGCTGCTTCTTGAAGTCGAACTCGAAAGTGGCCAATCTTATCGGCTTACGCTGCTGATTCCAGTATTGCTCCGCCGGTGCGTCAGTTGCTGTTGTTGCGGTCTGCTCGCCTCCTAGAAAGCTCTGCTGATATACAGAGGCGGGACAAAAGAAAAGAAAAAGCACTGCTACAGATACAGCAAACCACTACAAAAGCTTTCTTAGTCTTGTGTTCGAAATAAAGCCGATAAAGCGTAAAGGAGGCAAGTAGGTTTCTAATCGCACCACATAACACGGAAATTTTGTTCAGCGCATAAAGCAAAGGTTCATAACAAATTTTTTATAAATGGTCACGGTTTCTATAATAATATAAATTTATAATATGTAATTTTTTAAAGAATTCATAAAATAACTTCTATAATTTATAGTTACTCATTATTTTCTTCCCCGAAATTATAAAATTCTTTATGTGAATTGAGTAATAATAAAATTGAATAAGTTCAAAATTTGAGATGATTTTGTTGACAAAACTTGTAAAATTCCAAAGTGTTACACTTATAAATTCTGAAATTTTTTCCGTGTAGTGGCGTGACGAACTGGTGGGAGCTGAAGAAATCGTGCTCAAAATAATAAATGCGATAGTGAATGTATCGTGTAGCCGAGAACACTCAATATTAATTTTCGATTACTGTGAGAGAGCGAGAGAGGAATTTTAAGCCATGCGGGAGGAGGGAGGTGCGGCAACGCGAATTTTTCTAATTTGTTAGATAAAATAACAATGTTGTATATCAATGACAGTTACCGCGAGCCATGGATGATCTAATACGTCCTCTGCACTGAAGCGAAGTTCTGGCTGCGCCTGTAGCATGTTCGAGATGAGCTGCTTCGCGGAATCCGATATTGTATCCCAGTATGGCGATGTGAATTCATATTGACCACTCAGAATACGCTCGAACAATTCCTCCTGTTCGTTGTCTAGCGATACGAATGGTGGAAAACCACACAAGAGAATATATAGGATTACCCCGGCTGCCCATACATCAATCTAAACAAAATATATATTTATGTATACAGGAGATTCATTACAGATATAAATATTTTTTTAAAAATAAATATTTAATCTAAATTTTTCATAACTTTATAGACTAACATTAATAATTTTTCTATTTTTGTCTTTAAAAATACAATGTGTCTCTTAAATACATATAAGAAATGTGTGTATTCCAACTAATTAATTTTTAAAATAAGTAATAATTTGTCTACCACTTAATTGCTAAAATTAGTAAAATTAGTAAAACTATTTTTACTATAACAAGTTAATATACCTTTAAACCATATCCAGTTTCAGCAAGGATTTCCGGTGCCACATAAGTGGGTGTACCACAGACTGTGTATAAAGGTTCTCGCACTATCTGTGCGAGTCCAAAATCGCCCAATTTCAAGCATCTAACGTGACTACCATCCATCTCAACTAGGAGATTCTCCGGTTTGACGTCGCGATGTACAATATGATGCGAATGTAAGTAAGCCAAGGCGGAAGTCAAGTGACTGATCATCACACTTGCCTCTGCTTCAGAAAATTTCATCGCAACTGCTATCGCATCGAATAAATCTCCACCCTAAAAAGTGAACAAGTATCGTTTCAGTTTTATATATTTTTAATTACAATTTACAGTTTTATATCACAAATAAAATTATATAAATAAAAATTTATTGTTATAATTAACTTTCAACACTATTAAGTTTTTTAATTTTGATGACGCACCTTGACAAGTTCCATGACTAAAAATAGCTGATCGGCAGTATCTTGTTCCGCAATTAAACTGATTATGTTGGGATGACAAACTTGCCTCAATATCGCTACCTCGCTTGCTAACATTGTCTCCTTCCCTTGACACTTATACTTATCCACGATTTTCATAGCATATTCAGCACCGCTAGATCTAAAATATTATCAATGTTTTGTGTCAGATTTTTTTTTAATCAAACAAGCTATAATGACATCTGTGACTAAGTAAATTATAGTATCGTGTATATTGCATGTGTGCTAATTATATTTCTTTCATATAAAACTTCATTAAATTTTGGTTTGGAATATTTACTTGTGGGTGCAATGTCTAACGACGGCAAAGTTTCCATCTCCAATTATATGTCCCACGGTATAATGCATCCTTAGAGGCTGTGGCAATATCAAAGATGATGGACTTGGAGTCCTCACTTGTGGCGTGGTAAGTGTCTTCTTGCCAGATTTTCTCGGCATCCGCGGCATCGGACCGCTCTGTCTCTTAGAACTCCACGGACATCGACGGAAACTCTGCACATATTTACTCTCCTCGAAGTCCAGCTCAAAATCTTCCTGTACGGACTTTTCCGGGCCATAAGCCACAAAGATGTCATCATTTTCGAAGAATTGCTCGAGCGAGGTCACTTGCTGACCTGACAACGTGTACACCTTCCTCACCGCTCCAGTATCGAGTTTCACCGCCTCCGTAATCGCTTCCATCGCGTGCTCGAGGCTCGGCGCATTGCGTTTGTTCAACAATAGCCGCATCACCTTACGCGGCTTGGTACCGTGGCGGATCAATGTCACGATGCGTGCTTTCACGCACAGCGGAATGGCGCTGATCTGCCTGCCGGTACCACCGCCACCGCTGCTAGCTGCCGGCGACTGTGGCAATCCAGACAGCGAGCTACCCCGACGGACCTTGGACGCCGAATATTCGACTTTTTTGAAAATTTCGCCCTGGCCAGATACCACATAGCACTTGCCATCCTCTAAATCGCTGACATTTTGCACCTTGCGACCATCCATAGTATATATCGCTCGTACACCATTCGGCAGGGTAACGCTCGACACTAGAGCACGAGTCAAATCGGACGCGAGACTATCAAAGCTGCGATACCTTTCAGGAGTCACTGCCATCACCACACCTGTGTAATACTTGTCCCCATTGCGGAAGAATCGAACTCTTTTGGCCTTTTTGGTGGGAGGTGTTCTAAGAACATTTAGGGCATGCCGCGATGTGATATCTAATATCCTCTCATCTAAACTGATTACAGTGGTCGAATTGATTTCACCGCTACCACCCACCGAAAAACCATCGCTGGACGGTGAGGCACCTTGACACAGTGGTTCCTCCATCATCCTAGAAAAGTATTGTTTTTATCAATGAAACGAATAAATATTATTTTATATTTTTGAACATGTTAAAGACTAAAATAAAGTTCTAATACAGTAGGTTCTTTTATTAAAGCAGCTACCATCTAATTTTCTTTCACAAATAATAACATGTTCCTAATAAATTTTACATCTGTTGTAATTATTATCTTTCAACATACATACATGTGTTGACATGCTCTTAATATAATTTATACCTTATATGTAATTAACAAGAGGAAAAAATAATTATTATATAACAACAAAGAAAATAAATTTATCAAAGAAATATTGCAAATGTTATTATTCCAATAAATGTGTAATTATAATTTAACGTTTTCTAATATAATCTGTTTTCAATATAATTATATACATATATCGCGTATAATTAATATTATCAATTATTAACCATAAACTAAAATTAAAGAAAAATTTAATTATTAGTGCATAGAGTGATACATTCAAGAGAAAAGCATAAATATATTAGCCTTTGCTAATTTGTTATCTTTCAGATACAGCTAGCTTTACAGATAGACACGTCGAAGTACAATAAAGATATAAACCAGGCCAGGTTCTTATCTACCATCCTCCCGACAACTGCAAACACAAAGTCACCTGGAGATTATCTTGGAGCGGACTCTCGCTACTGATAAATTAGTTCCCTAGAATGGCATTCTAGCCTTTTTACCCCCTCATCGGCAATAGCATGAGTCACGCTTTAGAAAGTGCACTTGACAGGTGCAGCGGGTACGGGTATTCCACTTGGCGTGAAACCGTTACCAGCTACCATGAACGGCAGATGCTAATTTACGTCTAATTGTCCGGGACTGATATCAGAACACGAGGAGACAAGTGCGAACGAGGCGATAGGCTGCTCTACAGCGCGAATGCACTTAACCTGCTCTCACTCGCCCATTAACGGATGTCATCGTCGGCGATCCGATTCGCATAACAAACATGGATGTATCTACACTGTCACTCACCTGCTCGCAGCCGAGCAGAACGTGGTCGATCAATGGTCGATCGTCTCGGTGGCACGGAACGTGTAGCCGCTTGACGCTGCCGCGAGACAGAGCGAGCGTGAATCACCACCAATCACCACCAGCGAGCTGACATTTTCACAGCGGCGACCAGCGAGGCAGCGACTCGAGCGACCGCAAGCGCAGAAACCATTAATTATCAAGTCACCACTAGCGGTAACGCTTTTTTGCGCATGCGCATTGAAAACTCAACGCAATATTTACATGCAATTTATTACAACTTGAAAGACCTTGCAAAGTTGTAGTTTTTTATCAAATTTAGTAACTTTTATTTTCAATAAAAGGAACGTTGCTAAGATATTTTTAATTCAAAATTTCATAATCGAAAGAATATAGAAATTTTTATTTTTGTTGCTAAATCGATAATTGAATATTAGTTTTTTCACCAAATTTGTCGTCGGCATTTATATATTTCGTTTTATTCACAAATTTATTTACTGTCTACGCATTCACTCGCACTGGCAATCGTACGCACTACGAGATATTGGAAATGTAATAAAGATGATCAATCTTAATATTTTGTTAATTGTATAAATTTTTGTGATTATCGCGATCTCGAGAGTTAAAAGTAATTGAAAAGTATTGATTGACATTATCAATAACAATTTTATTGTATTTTTTTTATATAATACAAAATAGAACGAAAATGCTTGCTAGGAAAGACATGTCGGTAAAAATCGATTAGCTCGATAGACAACAGATGTCGCATCGAGTCCATTTAAAAAAAATTGGTAGATAAATTATAAATTCAGCACTAATTCTTTTCAAATGATTCGAAATTTCTAATTGTTCTTTTTTAATATTTGAACGAATGCTCTTTAGACTTAAAAAAAATGTAATAAAAAATCTAAAAATATTTATTATATTTATATACAATATCTTTTATTAAAGTCTTTTAACACTTATTTTAAATGTATCAAAATTATTTTTCTACTTTGATTTTGAGTCTTTACAAATTTTTGTCAGAAAGCCATTCATTTCTTCAAGATTTCATAAAGATTATTCAAATTCGGATATTTTATTATATAATATAAAATGAGATATTGATATCAAGGACTAAGAATAATTTTTAACGATAGCAAAAATAAAATTCAATTACTTTTATGGTATTATTAATGTTTAAATTTAAATGTATATATTTTGTTCGATTATTCTTTTGACTTATAATCGAAGAAAAAATTATCAAAAATTTAAAAAAACCGATAAAAACGATACAGTTTCTCTTTCTGTTTTAAATATTTCTATTTATTTTTCTGTGTAAAATCTATCTATCTTATAGTAAACTAATTTTAAGATGCTACATCTTTGCGCAAAAAAATAATAAATCCGTACAAACTGTATACTCCAGTGACATAAAATGTTTTCATAGCGTTAGTTTCGTTTCCAATTAAAAATTTAAAAGCAAAGATTAATATTGCCGATAATTTTACTGAATTTATAAGCACTAAATGTACGCGAAAATTAAGATTTTTATTTACATTAAAATGATTATTCGTGAATAAAAAAAGTTTGACGTAAATTTGAAATAGCTTTTTTTCTCGTATTTATGCTATAGGAAATTAAACTTAATGAAATAGTATCGCTAATCTGTAATTAAAAGCATCACTTTTTTGTTTCTTTGCTTATACTTAGCGCGCAGGCAAACGAACAGGCAGGTAACCGTGGTCACCAGGTAACTTACACAACGACATACTCGGATGCCATGAAGGAGAGGGGCCGACGCAAGTCGAACGAAGTGGCGGTGTTCTCCGCTGTCGTTGTGGCATCGGCTTGCAGTCTCGTTCGGCGGGCGTTCGTCGTCGGTCGAAGCTGATGCGCGCGCGGGTGCGAAGGTAAAAGAGTGGAGACCAGAAAGAGGAGAGCGCACCTTAGAGCGGGAAGTTATTTTTTCACGTGCGAAAAGTGCGAACGGAAAAAAATACAAGCGGGAGGAGGAGGAGCAGGATGTTGAGTGCGTGAGAGGGTGAAACGAGAAGGAACGACGAGAAGAAGGAGCTGAAAAAAAAGACTTGGAGCCGGAAAATGCGGGCGCGATACGTCGTGGCAGGTGAGTCAGGCCCCCCCCTCTGTACGGCCGCGGCTGCGGTCGCGGTCGCCATCGCTCCGTGCGAGCGTCGCGGGCCCCGACGGCGTCCTGATGCGAAATTTTAGAAACACGAGACAATTTCCATCGATCCGCGATCGTGAATCCCGAATGTTAGATTCTTGACCGAGAATATAACTAACGGATCAAGATGTAAAGATCCATCGAATTGTGCGAATTGTGATTCATGGAGAATCCTGAATATAAAACGCGATGTAAGCGATGATCTATGCTGACTCATGAGAGATCCTGAGTCAGGATCAAGCTATAGGGTGAATTCGTTTATGCAGTCACTGCTGCAAAGGGTAATTTTATCTTCATTGTTCATTGGATGTAAACAAAGATAAAATGATACTTTCTGCAGCAGTGACTGCATAAACGAATTCACCCATAGTGAATCAAGACAATTCGATACATATTATTTTATTATTATTTTTACTTGAAAAATTTCTGTTGGTTTATGTTTTACGCGAGAAGACTTCTCGTTGATGACAAAAATCTTTAGTAAAATTCTTTTATGAACTTTTAAATAATAAAATACAAAATCTTTAATCGTAAATTTAAAATATCAGGATATACGATTGTTTCGTCAGGTGACTTATGAATAAACTCGGGGATAAGGAACAATGACAGGTGGAGAAATTCACCCCTTGAAACATTCTGCATATTTATCTAACCGTCTACCTAAGGTACTGTTATGATGAGATCATGTCATTACGCTCTAGAAAGTCTGCCATTTCGACTATATTCAACAAAGAGACTTCTGGCAGTCGACATTGTATAAAGATAGTTTATCGCATTGCAGATGCGATAATAATTGATAGAAAAATGTCAATGCCAAAGATCCGGAAAACTATAGATATAAAACGAATATTTTTTTAAGAAAATAAAAATTAAAGCATAAATAAAAAATACTGAGAAAATATTATAGAATTAAAAAAAATTAAACGAAGCTTAAAAAATTAAAAGAGGATAGATATAAAGATACAAATGAGATTTTACTCCTCATAGTCTACACATTTTGTAATACTTTTTGGATTTGTATCCCAAATTGAGGATCGCAAATTATCGGCGATTATCTGTTTTGCAAAATTATTCGACTAGATTTCGATGTACGTTATATCGCTTTGTTCCCTAGCGTTCTCTGTGAGCATGTGATGCGATAACGAGAACGGAGCACGCTGAATCTATTGAAATCTCCCGCAGGTGAGTTCAATACCAGATGTTAGAACGAGGAAAACTTTTCCTTAGCGCTTTATGATTGAATATACTAAATCTCTCTCTTCAATTGCGTAACGTTAATTTTTATAAAATTATTACGTATAAATCTTAAATTTTGTTAAAATTTATTTTGAGACCTATTTTTTTTATTCCAATTATTAGAAATTTATTTAATTTTCTTTAATACGAAAACATCCTTTAATTAAACTTTTCGAGCATTGTTGTTTGATAACTTATTATTTGAAGCATCTAAAGGAAGTAATTTACATTTGTATGACAAGGGAATTATAGTGCCAAATGCGAGAATTATAACGTTGCGTAAATAATGGAATTTTCTAATGAGCGCGATAAACTGGTTGAACATTCTCTTCCGTGTGTTGTATCGTACGTGACAATGAAAAATTCCGATTGCATGCGATGTATTAATCGATATTGTTAGGTGCAAGGATGTGATATATTCGCAAAAAGTATAGCGATTTAACAGTCAAAAGCAAAAGTAGTTTTAATCAATAAATCGCTTCTCTCTTTATATATTTTTTATTTTTTAGAAAGAGATAATTCAGTTTAATCCTGTCATTTTTGTATCACTGTACATCACTGTAACAGTAACATATTGCAATTTATTTAATAATGATTGTTATTTGAATTTAATATAAAAATATATAAAAATACATCTTATTAATAATGAACTTGGAATTGCTTCATTATTGAAATGTTGTAAGATATAAATGTTGTTGGATTCTATGTATACGTGTGAATTGTGTTGACAAGAATTTACGAAATTGTTAACGATTTCAATTTTAACTAAATTAATGAAACAAAATAATTCAATTCATCGACAATTATGTTATCTGATCCTTAAGAATCTTAATGTCGTTCAATGCGAAAGCAATTTGGCACATTTGATTTTCTTCTATTCTTGTGTTAGATTTAATTTTATTATTTCAAAATATTTAAAATATTTTAAAAAATTTTTTTTTAAATTAAATGTTTTATGTTTCAAAAATTAAAAATTATTATTTTACGCATTTTATTTAAAACTTTTAATTAGTTTTTTACAAGTATATGTTAAATGTATTCTTAATTTAAAAAATAGATTCTCTAAGGATTTTCGTGGAATTCGAGAATTCTTTATTTTAATAGGAATGCAGTTTTGAAAGAAACACGTGCTCAGGTACACCATGCTACGTTTCAATACTCGGAACATCTTTTTTTCGTGCCATCGACAATAGACCGGCTTTTCCAGTTGGAATTTCTATTTGCAAATTAGAGAAGAGAGAAAAGAAGAAAAGAAGAATGTTCTTTTTTTATAATAGATAAAATTTTTGCAAAGGCACGCGATTGTAAATGAGATGTTTTGTGATTTTTCTTGTCCTGAGAAGAATAAAAGTGGCCCGTGGAATAATTCACAAGTGGTTATCTCTCTGCGAGTGAGCTTCCGCTTTTATGCGCACCTTTCCGGTCACGTAAAAGCGCACATTGACCGCGCAGGAGGAGGCGCTCTTTCGTAACGGTATAAACTTTTACCTCTTCGAGATCACCGGTGTGGATCAGTGACCGACCCGAGAGAGTCACTACGATGACCCGTGAAATCGTCGACTTCGAACGACAATCATCAGAAAATTAGTACTATGCTAAATTACAGCAAAGATCAATTATCAACTCTCTTCGTGAAAGAAAAATAAATAATTTCCAGAAATAAATAATCTCATTGCATTTTGTAATTTTTATTGCACTTTGAAGACTTTTTTTATAATATTTATCTTGTATCCAGAGAAGATTATATATTTTCATTTAACAATTAATTTATCTTGTAAGCTTGTAAACTTTTCTTCAATCTCGAGAAAATAACAATTTTCTTAATTATTAAATTATAAAAGTATATACATTTCATAACACACTTATAACACACCATGCACGAGTGGGTCTTTAGAGTGTTTTTTGGCCTTTTATCGCAGACGTCTAACTTTCCAAAATTGTAAAGACCCGTCACAAATCCAGAAAAATGTCCTTTGTCTTCTCTGTGAAAAATGTTTTAAATCGGGCCAATAAATGACTTATCGCGGGCCAGGAATTTCTATGCATCTTGCGATCATTCTTTTCGTATGGAAGTATGATAAGATGATGTGGATTTAGATAAGCAACCACTTGTGTAAAAATCTCTATGAGTCATCCAAATTTTTCGAACAATATCGAAAGCTTGTTGGAGCGAAGCAACGGAATTACAGAAGCTGCGATCGAAAGAAAGAGAGAGAGAAAGAGAGAACGCGAGCAATGAATTGCTTGAAATAAATTGATTTAATTGAAAGCGATGATAATGGTTTACAACAAGTGAAACGTAACAACATATTTGCATAACAATATTGATGCATATCTTGCCTAGAGAGTGCCTTAAGAATCATCACTCAAATTAAATTTGATTAAATAAACTCTTGATTACAACATTATGAAATTTGGATTATTTTCATTAAATAAATATTAATATAATAATTTTTTATATATTTAAAAAATATTTATTTGTTAATATATTTAATACATTTTTTAATACATACCATTATTTTAAGAGTAATTGATCGTAATAATCATACTTGTTCTATAAAGAATAAAAAATATAATATATTGTAAAAAATTTTTTAGAAATTTTAAAAAATATAATGTAATTAATTAAAAATGTGTGTGTGTGTGTGTGTGTGTGTGTG
>JANQDE010000043.1:407394-449070 GCA_037157785.1 Cephalotes varians
CAATAATTGAAAAATTGATAAAAATTTTTAAGAAGACTGTAAATATTTTGTTTATTTTTTAAAAGCTATTTAGTTTAAAAGTGTGAAAAAACAGCAAAATTAAATTTTTAAATAATTTATCCTTTTTGAAGTTTACTTGCAACATTTTTTTCAACTATCATATTAACTGTTCTAAATGTCTAAGTTATCCCATTAGAGAAAAAAGAAAGGATAAAATTTTCTAATGTCAAATGAGATATTTTCTGACGACTATAATGACCCTTTATTACGAGAGTCATTCACAATATCGGAATGCTTTCATAGCGCTTATGCTATCATTACGTTTACCACTTAGAAGCAAACGTGGATTTCCCGTAATCCATCTGATATATAGATAATCTCGATGAAGGCACACTATATAAATATGTGTATGTGTGCGATGCGTGTATGCGTTTCTCGTTGATGCATAAACCACTGTATAAAATTGCGTAAAGTCGACGGCGATTGCGACTCGTCGCCGTCGTTCACTCGTTTATTTCTCATCACTTCAAATTCTTCGTCAGTAATAACAAGTAAATAGAATCGATTTTATCGGAATTGAGTACAAGTCGCATCGATATTACGCTTAGCTCTTACGAATAAGAGAAGAGAAATTTGCGTGAAACAGAAAGATAAGTAACGATGGTCGACGGGCGATTTATCGTTTTCGTTCGTACGTTAAGGCTGATGAGTCGCGATCTGCAACAAAAGCCGTATTTTACAGCACAATGCCACAGAAGGATCGCGAAAAAAGAAATACGCTCGGCCGTGGAATGCCGTGGCGATTGTACGTATGGTCGTTCCACATGAGCTCCCGATACGGCGCGGAATCGCGTTTACGATCGCAGTATATATACATATGATAAGCGAAATCGCACCGCACTAGTTTGCTAAATCGTTTCAGCGTTTCATGCTAATTACGAAAATCCGCGAGGGATATCTCATTGGAAAGTTAGATCGACGTGAGATATTTGCGTGGAGGAAGCGAGATAAATGATGATTGATGGCGATAATAGAATGACGGGACCTAGGATCTGTAGAATCATAAAGGGTCCAGGAGCTGAAGAAGGGAGATAAATTCGCTGAATCGAGATAGCGGAATCTCTCCGTTTGGACAAAAATAGCGGAGAAAATTAATCTCAATTTATAATTTTACCAGAACTAAAAGAAACTTTCTAAATTATTATAAAAAATATTAGTATAAGAAAGATTCTTATTATTATAAGAAAGAACTGTAACATATTATATATGAAATGTGTACCTCAATTGTTTCTTAATTTTTTTATTTATTATAGAATAAATCATAGAAATTTTGATTTATTACAGAATAAATAAATAAAAATTGCGAGATATAAATAAAAGCTAGAAATGTAATGGACATTTGATGAAGCAATTCACGTTTTCGGTGATGTAAACGTTAGCAAGGACCATCTAGCTCTGCTGAATAGTCTCCTGCGGATGATCGATTTTCCGAGAATTGTCAACGGTTTGAATGGTTAAAGAACGAATACATCGACGTGCTAATTAACGTTGAATCCTGATAGCTCGGAATGTGAAAGGAGTCTCGTCGATCGAATTGACTTCCGTTTATTCCGGGTATCCTCCCCGGGGCTTGACGTAAAACGGATACGATTCGCATCGAAAATAATACGTCTCGTCTGACCGGATCTGGTTTCGGCGAAGACGGTTATACATATTTAATACGATCGTAAATTTTATCGCGCGGATGTCGCGCAATACGTGGCTATATTGGGAATGCTACCTCTTATCTCTCGTGATACTCATGAAATCGCTTCATGTAATTCGGTACTATAAATAAAGTTTACGGAAATTAGGTAACGCTTATTATTAAGGTAATTACATGATTATTTGCGTAACACAAAGTCGAATGATTTTTCTTTTGACTTAAAGAAAAAAAAAAGATTAATTGTGAATCTCAATTATTTCCTATTTTGTAAACGCATCTCGCGAAAAAATTACATCAAGAAGAACGTTGTCAAGTTGAACATTGATATTTGTTAACTTTATTACATTGTGACTTATCTGAAAAATAGTGATTTCTTTAATTTACAACAAGTTTAATTTCTGTCTGTCTTTGAATTTATTTTTCTTTTGTGCATTTATTTTGTATATTTTATAACTTCCTTATTTATTTTATCATATATTTTCTACAAGAAAAACCAAAGAAAAATCTGAGATACAAAGTAAATTAGTATTTCAGAAATTTCACGCGTCGTCGTGAAAGCCTCTTTTCTCCACTTTTAAGGCATTCTTTATTTTTCCACGAACCTTCTAAGTCTCTTTTAACCCTTCAGAATCTTTCGACGAAATTGCAACGTTGCACCTAAACGCAAAGTGTAGACGGTTCCTCTTACGCTTACGATGCTTGAAACGAAAAACGGTTAACAGCGGTTTCGTCTGGCCATCAGGTAACAACGCAACGTTGTAATACGCCTCTCTTCCTACACTATGCATGTGCACGTACGTTGTTCAAGGCACGCACCTGAGCGTGAAGCGAGGGATTCGCATTGATGCACCGATGTGGCTTCCAACTACGTTCACTTCAGTATATTTTGATAATAATAATTCAAGAGCAAAAAAACTTTTATTAACTATTAATATAAGAGTTTAAATAATAGGCAATAAATAGGTTATCGAGCCTTATCATAAAACTAAGATTAGAATTATTCTTAATGTAATTTTTCCTTTCTTTAAAACCAGAATTGGTGAATTGCGAAATTATTCAATTTATAAAAACTCAAAAGTAACTATAGGATTTTTTTATCAAGTTTACGGAATTCTTACAATTGTTACATTTTGTTAAATTTAAAAAGATTTTAGAGACACGTGATTGATGATGAAATGAAAAAGAAAAATGGCACAAAAATGTGCTTCTAAAACGCGGTATATCATAGCTAATGCACTCTCGTCGGCCTTTGAGAGTCGCATGTCGATCTAATCATCGAACTTTCGAGTTGCGGAGATTGCGCTCCCACGATAATTGCCTCGAATAATTAAATCGAGCAGTTCTTTTTTTTCATTAGTTGGCGAGAAAGCCTCGGGCTGGACTCTTGTTCTACGACGTCGTCGGGCGGAACGCGATATTACAATGAGATTTAAAGGCGATCGATATTCCGTGCGTCAGACATACGGGTCGTGCGATTTGCCCCGGAGATTCCGCAATCGAGAATCTTGGGCCTAAAATCGAAAGAAACCAATGTTTAAAATGAAGTATACAATGTGCGTAAATAATGAGGGAAGAAGGAAAAGTAATAAGAAAATGAGATAACAAAGAGTGATAAAGAAAAGACCAAATCACGCGGTGTGTATCCAACTCCGTATGCAAAATATGTGGGAAAGCGAGAGGGAGGCGTTGGCGTTTCTAAGGCGGAACACTGTATTCACCGTCGTCGACAGAATGCAATTCTGTTGTGCAGTTATCCGTCATTATGCGCCAGGTTGCGGTACTCTCGTTCGTTGCATCCTGCCACTTTTCTATCACGGTTCCTTGGCCTCACATTAGAACAAAAACGTCAAAATTATATTGGAAAAAAAAGATAAGTGTATTGTACCGACATAAAAGAGAATAAATTAAAAAATTGATATTTTTCCTTCTTTTGGAAATTTTTGATTGACAATATCAAACATATTTTAACATATATAATATTTTAATATATTAGTAATATTAGTATTTTAATATTAATTTATATTTTTAATATTAATATTAATATGTATATGTACGTAAATATACTCTTCCTTTCCATTTTTTCCAAAAGTTAAATTTTCCGTCTATGCATTGTTAAATATATAATGATTATATCAATTTAATAGAGGTATCGATGGCTTTTAATAATGCATAATAAGATATAAATAAGATAAAAAATTTGTCGACGTGGCTCTCTCTTCTTGAGCCTGTTGTTAGTTAATTGCAACCTGCATCGCGATGCACACTATCATATTCTCATAAACGGCGCCGTTGTCTCTTTACTTTTCGTTTCTCACGGGAGAAAAGCTAATTTCTTACAATACAGAGATTAAACCTTTATCTACTTTGGAAATTATCTTTGTTCTCTTCACGTGCGGAACCAAGTGTAGTTTGATTCTTGGTTTTGCATAAATAACAAGAAAGCTGTTGCGTCTCTTAAATTACACAATAATTCTAATTTACAATCGGCTTTTAATGTATACATTTCGTACACATTGTAAAATCGAATTCACGAATTACATAAAATGTAATTTTTTAAAATTATATTTATGAAGATAAATTAATAATAACTTGTCAGAGAATTCTTGACCTAAATAAGAATTATGAAAAAATATAAAATTATGAAAAAATTCTGTTTCTGGAGAATCAAAGCCCTGTCATAATAATGCCAATGGCTATATTTCGCATTAGACAAAAGAACCTCCTTATTCGTGTCCATTGCGCATAACGCGATCGTTGAATTCCCACGTGTCAGTGAACCGAAAGCTCTGCAACAAGAACTCGGCCATAGCCACGTGCAATAGTTCTGTTCTAGTTGCAGTTCTGTTTGTCTCTCCTTTCTTTGCCAGAGATCAATATTTATTTCTGTGTGAACAAAGCATTTTATCAAGAACATTTCATTAAATATTATTCGAGAAATTATTTCATGAAAATTATTACTGTTAATTTAATATCTAATATTTTTTTGTTTGCATTTATGATCCAAATCTTTTATTTATTTTATTTCTAATATTTCGATTACGTGAAGAACTGAGTCAAAAAATTTTATTTATGTAAATTGTTTTCTAATCAAAATTATATTAAATTAAAATTTTGTCGTATAAATTGCCAAGAATTAATTCATTGCGTACATCAAGCGAATTATCGGTTTCGTTAGCGAAGTGGTCTATAGAAATTTCCTTTCTCAGCATCATCCTCAGCGTCTCCGTACATCTTTGTAAAACAGCTGCACCAAATCGTTTTGTACAATTTTACAGCACACTCCAGAACTCGTTGGTATTCACCTACGAGAACCGAGCTATACGACTCGACTGACTCACAATTGCCACGCCTTCCTCGAGCCGATGCATAATACTCTTTGTTGCATTGCGCGGGAAACGTTGCATTTCGAGACAGCGTGTCGTGTTCCATCGAAGTCTCGGTTAGGCTAAATTAAATTAAAAAGTGGGATTCACTCGAGTAATATGTTGATTGATATTTTCATGATTATTACACATATGTATATTATCTCAAAGCATTTACAATACATTTCACGTTGAATTTGATCGAGCTATACTTAATGTCCAACGAAATAATAGAAAATATCTCTCAACTTTGCATGTTTTAATTGAAAGAGTGAAGAAGAAACAAGCTATTTATTCGGAGAGAAAGTGGACTACACTCTGTGCCAGGGAGAGCATGTCGTATCTTCGTGAAAAATTCCGTCGACCAAAAGGCGTGACTTACGCGATTACATTATGAATTTTCGTGCGCAAAGATTGTTTATCTACGAATATGCATAAACTTCTGGAATTAAGAAATTCATAAAACATTTATAAGGTTTTAATTAAAGATCATGTTTTTATTAATTTGTGTGGCATTATCATTTTGTATCGATTAATATGCAGTCGTAGCATATTTTGTTTGTTGATAAATTTGAGAAAGCAGAGTTTAAGCAACCAAAACGTTTAATACTATTTAGCAACTAATAGAAAGCAAATAATATCTCTTTAAATTTTGAACTTATTCTTTAGAAAATACAGTGCTTGCTTTAAAAATTATATATACATCCGTTAATAGTTTGGATCATAGAAATAACATGTAGATCTCCGCTTTATTAATCCATTAATTGCAGCGAGAAGTTTGTGCATTTTTTAATCTAAAAGACACGTGCAATTAAATTGCTCGCTTCACAAATTCGATCTTTTTAGACGACATAATACCAGCTCATTGTGCAAAACTGCCGAACTTAACTATCGAGATTGACCAACAGTTACCAAGTGTTTTTCCAGACCAAGAAGAGACCGGTAACAAATTAACTGACAATTCAATGACATTAGTCGACTAACGGATTAATCATTCTAGTTTTGTTGTGGACATATTTCTTTATGATATTCTTAAAATGCACGGCACACTTTCCCAGGAGATTGCGGTCATCTCGCAGGTGTCCCGTAAGGATACACATCCTTATGGATAATGTATGCAAGTTGTTATGCTTTCTAACGGCAATTCGCCAAATCGTTCCGAATCGACTGCATTAGTGCGCAATTCGTCATGAACGATACGTCCAATCGGAACGCACATTTTTGCTTCTCCACGGTGATTTCCGACTCGCGACGAAAGCCATTACGTTATTTCCACGGCTTTCTACCGTTTAACGTATCTCAGATCGTCGATCGCATTAAACGAAAATAGGGTAATGAGACTAACGGATTAATCATTCCATTTTCAATTGCTGAGCGCGCGGTTCATGCTTGGCAACGTTCAACTGAGTAATCGTGAACTACACTCTAGGAAAAATGACAATTGTCAACTGTCTGTTTTTTTCTAAAAACGATAAAATCGAATTTACGGAGACAAAGATCTAGACAAGATTCGCTTAAATAAGAATCAATTTTTAAATTTATGAAATGTAATTAAAATGTAATAATCATACAAAGTTCTTTAAGAATGGATCTCGATGGATCTTGAATCTGTCAAATCGTAGACTTATAATATTATAGCTCCTTGATTCTACGATTGCGTGAATTTTAGATTTTGTTTCCAACAGATGGGACCAACAGACTTGCAATTGAAAATTGCGAGTCTACAGTTCCTCGGATTTACATGATTATTCGTAATCCCCATGCGGCGAACGCGTCATCGTTTGTCTCGTGCAGGAAGATTGACTTCCGGTAGTTTCGTCATCGAAACAGCTCCGATTATGGATCTCCGTTTATGTTTACATGTTTTACGCATTTCGTATGCGGGACACGCGGACGCGTGAGTTCCTCGGACGTGTCGCGTGCCCGTACATCACGGAAAAACTCGTGCAAGATAAAACTACTAATTGATATTTGCCTACCAATTGAAATCCTCGAGTTAATACATCTTTTTGAATATCTATTATCTCGATTGAATTTTGTTTTAATTAAAATTTTGTCAAAAAATTACGTCAAAATATTGAAAATCGAGTTACCGAATAAAAACAGTTTTTATTGAAATTCTTGTTAAAAAAAAATTAACTTTAATTTTATAATGAAAAAATCACATGAAAATATTTTAATTACAATTTYTTTTTTTCTATTTTTTTTGCTTCAAGTACCTTCTTTTTTTATAAATTTGTAATTTATGATTTTGTAACTAAACTTTTAAATCTAAAATTAGAAATAGAATAGATTTTAAAATCTATGACTAATTTTTAATAATATTACGTCTCAATCTTCGATTACTTAGATTTTATTTCTTAGATCTTTAAGTACCCTCATATTTCTTAATTTTGTTTCATTTGTTAATGTTTTCCAATTTCAATTTTTTCACAATATCTCAGAATCCGCGACTCTCGAGCTGCACTGTACTTACGCGAGGATCGATGGTAGCCGATAAATAATACATGACTTCCATTCGCACGCGCCGTTGTAAGGTTGTACTTGCAAGATGACGACAGGCTGTCCTTTTTGGAGGAAAAGAGATCACGCTCGTGCGGCATGATGAAAATCTCTTTGCACCTTCTTTCACGAGAATAAAAATAAATATAAACCCAGTAGGATTCGAGTATTCGCAGCATCCGACTTTTACGAGAATGGATACTAAAAATCTAAATTCTGAATGAGCAGAAATTACTTAAAAGGATCAGCGAAATTGTATTATCAAGAATCTACACTAATTTTGCTAGAATTTTTATAGAATCAAAGATATGGTCGTCCTGATACTACAACAAGATTCAGAGTACACGACTTTTTTGATGTCAAGGATCTATATAATGTATGATTTACAAGAATGTAAATGTTCATAATCAAGAATCAATGACATCGCATGGACCAAGGTTCCACGTGCAAAGTGTATATGCGAATGAATACAAGTGAGTCCTTTCTCACGCGTAAGCGCTCATGACAAAATCATAGTTCATCCTTGGAGATAATGGCACGCAGAGAGAGGCGTTATGTAACATGACGTGTATGCTCGTGGTGATAAATCGCGCTCGTGGGCAATCTCGCTCGCAAGTACTGAGCCTATTCCGGAGAGTGACTTGAGTAGCTTCATCGACCCATAACAAAGTTTTGGAATTAAAAGAATTTAATATATTTATAAAAGACTTTAAACATATATTTTGTTCTATCAAATTTAAATTAAATAAAAGTAATATATTAAACAAGTCTTAAAAAATATGCACAAAATACTTAGGGATAATCCTTTATGTTCTACTTAATTTTATTTTACTCTTAATGTTACAAAAATATTAACTAAAACGAAATCTAATGTTACAAAAACGAACAAAAAAGTTGTTGATCGATTATCATTTACAGTACAAGTGACAAAAGATTGAACACTTTTGTTGATAATGCATATGTCAATATCTATCTTGTGACATATTGCGGCCGTAACCGATAATGAAAATTAGAGTAAACTCATAAGATTTTTTTTTTTTTTTAGTATTTCTTCTACATTTTTGCTTCCTTCTCTTTTCTAATTTGTTTCATCTATTTAGAAGATAATGAAGATAACTAAGATTACGAGCGAATCGCGATAACAAAAAATTCATTATCATACAATCGTGAGAAAAAACTTACGTTAGAGAAAAACGAATCAGATTATATAACAAACAGTTTTGTAAATTTTTTATATAAATTCTACTATGTGTTTAAAAGTCTGCGTTTTTATTAATAAATTTATAATGTTATAATTATAATTTAAAAAAGCTTTGTTATTTATAAATACAAATATAGTAGACATAATATAACAATAATTGACCTCAAATTTTTCTTCCACAAGAATTTTTTATATTAAAATATTTTATATTTTTATATTATATTAAAATTATATTAAAAATGTTTTATATTAAAATACTTCTTTCCTATATTTTATATTTGTAATAATCCAAATGATGATCTATATTCGTGATGACACAATAATCGACACAAGATCGATGACTATACGATGATCTACTAATTTATAAAATCCATAAGATTTGTGAAAACTGTAACGTTAAGTAAACATTATCGTCAGGATCTGAAAATATTCCATTAAACTTCCTAATTTTGGAGTCTTTTCTCTGTTGCAGTCCTGGCCACTCTGTTGGCTATCACTCAGGAAGCTCCCCAGAATCTCAGACGTCAAAATTACGAGGAGCATCCTCGCGAAGCCTACTTCAACGGTTCGGCGTTTCTGAAATTGAGCTCCTTCGTATCGGTGCACCGTCACAGTGGCCTCAGCTTCCGCACATGCGATCCCGGTCGATTATTCCTACAGAAGTACGATGACAATTCGATCAGTCTCGAAGTGACACCCGAGGGACTGCTCTTTGTGGCTGTGGTCGATCAGAAGAGGTATCGAGCCAGGCTAAACGCCAGATTGCTCAACAACGCCTGGCACAGCGTGAATTTGCTTTTTAGACTTGGCAATCTCACCCTAAATGCCGCAAGGCATACCCAGGTAAATTCTGATTAAAGATATAAATTTATATATAACAGATATAATTAAAAATACATAGAATTAAATTTTTAATATTGATATATCTAAAATACAATAATAGTGTATTTTATTTGTTTTAGATCAATTCCAAACAAATACATTTTATAAACAGTACTTGTTAAAGGAATACGTCACTTTAGATAATTTAGATATAAAAATAAACATTGACTTAATAGATTTTAAATATTTATGGGTAAAGAGATAAGCTAATTCAATCTTAAATTTTAAGAGAACTACAAAAAAACATTTTTTTTAGATGGTTGCGAATGCAACTTATAATTCCGCCATCCTAACGCTTCCCGACTACGACGTGAACAGTTCGCTCATAGTCGGCGAAGGGTTCAGAGGTTGCATCATGCAAGGGCCCGGAATCCTCTTCAACGACAGCATTAATAATGGGGCTGTTTTTGGACCCTGCCCATTGGATACTAAAGGATGTAAGAACCCATAGTTTTTTTATTAAAGTAATTTTTTCTCTAAGTTTATCGTAGAGTATTCTTGCACCGATAAGTGTTTGCGTATATAATTGAGTAATCACACATGAGTGACATGCTAGATAACATAGTGGTATACAAATAAGTAGAACAGTCTTAGGTCACAATTATAACTAGTTAAGTCATAGAGTGATAACGTTGCGTAGATCGATACCGTGCTCGTCAAACAAATATTCTTAAACGAGCTGTTAAGCAATTATTGAGTGATAACAGCAGGCTAGGTTGATATCAACATGGAAAATCTCGAGGTATATGAAGAAATTAAAGAAATACAAGGATTTTTAGAGAAAATTAAAATATATTAATTATATTTATAATTATGTATATTAAACACGGCATGTACTTTTGTCTCAGAATTTTAAAAACAAAAAGAATTTTGCTTCAACTAATTTTTTTACTGTTGTCGTCTTTTTCTTTATATTAAAAACAGATTTAGTGTAATATTTTTTCTGCAAATTTTTTGCATTATTTTTATGTAAAACTAGATTTATATTTACATACAACAAGAGAAAAGGAAGAAGAAGAGACAAGAGAGAAAAAAAGTATTAAGAGCAGCATCGCACGTGTTTTTTTTAAATAAAGTGCACATTGCATGTAAATTTTGTGAAAAACAAAAAATTTTCAGGTGGAACGAGCGGCCTCGGAAGTAGCACAGGGGCACCTGCCGCCACTGTGCCTACTATGGATTTCTGCCACCACGAGCCATGCATGATGCATGGTAAATGTGTATCGAGGCAGGATCGTTACGAGTGCCACTGTTACGCCCGATACTCCGGCAACAACTGCCAGATTGACAATGGTAGACCTCGTCGATATCTTGAATACGTGGGGTGTACGGCGTATGTGGGGCGAGCGGATTCATACCCGACGCGCGCGTTAAATGGCAATGTTACGTCATGTAATTATGCCGTGACAAGATATCATCCTGCCGTAGTATTTGTTCCTAGTTTCACAAAAATATTGCAAAATCAAATTAAAATATAAATTAAAAATTTTATATACGGATTGAACGTGTAAATTGAGAATTAAAATACGAATGAAAAGTTAAATTAAAAAAGATGATTTTTTTACAGTTTAATAAAATCGTGTTTTTCGAACTATGTATAACGTTGCATCGCAGAACAATATGTCTACTAATATGTCTAATTGACGAATTAAATTAAATTTTAAGAAGTAATCTTTTTATATATTTTTGCTATTAAATATTAGAATATTTAATAATAACGTATTTTCCCTGTAAGAAATTAGAATCTAATATAATTATACTGCTACGATAGATTGGGTATGAATTTTGCATCTTTCTTCACTGATTCTTGCACATCGTAAACGTAGATCTGCTTTAAAACAGTCTGTAGAAACGTTTATAGAAACGCTTTTTGCTTCATATTCAAACATTTAAACATTTGCTTCAAAATTATTTTTGCTATTCTTACTTTAGATAAGTGTTGTTTTAGATAACTGTTGTTTTTTTTTTGTGAATGATATTACCTCTCAAGAAAATTATCGCGAAGTTAATCAAAATAAATTGCTTTGCAAAAAATTGCCTAGTTAAACGTTCCAATATTATGACACATGTAAAAAGCAAACGCTGAAAATTGCATATCACTCCTATTAAATATAGAATATGTTAACATATTTGTTTCTAATAATTTTATTTTTTTCTCTGTCCATATTTAATAATTTAATTTTTGTTAATAATTCATTATTTATAATTATATTTACTTATATAACTATAAATACAATTATAATACTTGTAATTTTTATTATTATATAGATATAATTTTAAATATAACAAATATAATTAAAAAAGAAATCTCTTTCACACTTCTGCATGCAATTAATCAACGCAATTAACATCGCCCCATTTTTTTTTCACCGACTTTGTTTTTCTAATAAAATATCTCTTGATAAGAAAACTTTTCTTCTCAGGCTCACCCTGTCAAAGCGGACCTTGTCGCAATGGTGGCACCTGTAGCGAAGATGCGCGTGGTGACTTCAGTTGTAGCTGCAAGTCCGGCTTTACTGGCAACTTCTGCGAATCTCAACTAGGAGTGCGATTGTGCGAGCAGGATCCATGTAAGAACGACGGCATTTGTATAGCGCTAACAGACAGCGAGTATAAGTGTCAATGTCAGGCTGGTTGGACTGGAAAAAACTGCGAAACTGATATTAACGAATGCGCTTCGAATCCGTGCAAGAACGGTGGCATCTGCATTGACGGGATCAATAATTATACATGCAGATGCGACAGAACCGGGTGAGTCTCTTCAAAAAAACAGAAATTAGACTTTGAAATTGAAGTCTATATGATTCGCCTCTTCGGTTTCGTTCAACGATTTTATTTCATCAATTTTTGTCTTCGCAGCAATAATTCTCACAAATTCTTAGAATTTTCCATTTATGGTTAATTTTAAATACTTTTCATTTCTTTCCAGTTATGAGGGTATCAACTGCGACGTAGATATCGACGAGTGTCAGGCGAATCCATGCCTGAATAACGGCATATGCTATGATTATTACGGCGCCTATATCTGCCACTGTCCAGAAGGCTTCGAGGGTCAGAATTGTGAGCTTAATCTGAACGAGTGCTTGTCTGAACCCTGCACCAACGGCGGCAAATGCGTCGACGACGTGGGCACTTATCATTGTGAGTGCCTTCAAGGATTCACGGGTCGTCATTGCGAATTAAGAGGTCTCTGTGAGAACGCGGCCTGTCCACCTAATAGCATCTGTGTGGAGGACGCCCATGGACCTCAATGTGTCTGCAATCCCGGTTTTATGGGTAATCCACCTAATTGCACTGTCAACTATTGCGCCAGCAACCCTTGCGCCAACGGTGGTACTTGTACTAGCGGCAAAGATGGTTTCAACTGCACCTGTTTGCCTGAATGGAGAGGTAAAAATTAATCATGATTAAAATTAACAACATTTACTTGCTCCGATGTTGCGAATCCTAACATGGACCTCTTACGTGAATGAGATGTTATTTATTCGACACGCGATTATAAAATGTTTTTTTCTTTCTGAGTAATTTTTATAGTCTCCATAATTATTTAAATATTATAATTATCTTTTTTGCAAATTTCTTTATTTCTTCAGCGAAACTAATTTCATTTCTAGCCATAATTTACTATAAATAAAAAATATTTTTAATTATTTTTAATTTATAATAATATTGGTTTTTCTATGAAAGAGCCTGGTATTTTTGCAGGAAAGAACTGCCAAATTGATGTAGACGAATGCTTATCACAGCCATGCCAGAATAGCGGTACCTGCATCGACCATGTTAATGGATACATCTGCAATTGCACCAGAGACTTTATGGGTGATAATTGCGAACGGGAATACGATGCGTGCGTCATAAATCCTTGTCAAAACAATGGTACCTGTACGCTGATACCAAGATCAAAGAGAGAATTCGTTTGCGAATGTCCATACGGTTTTGAAGGCAAGGTATCGTATAATCATATTTTTTTATTTATAATAAAATGTAACAATTTTATGTAAAGAGAAATTTTGACGACAATATATAAAGTAAATTTAAATAAATTTAATACGCTATGTTCAAGGTATGCGACGTAAATATTGACGATTGCATAGGCGTAATATGCCCAGATAACAAGGTTTGCTTTGACGGTATCGCCGGTTACGAATGCAAATGCCCGGAAGGCTATAAAAATCCCAATTGCACGGTTGTAGATCACTGTGCAATGAAACCGTGTAACAACAACGGTACGTGCATCGATCTCGGTGAGCACGGCTTCGAGTGCAAGTGTACAGAAGGCTTTCTAGGCAAGTATCGTCGAATTTGAAACAAGGGTAATTCGCGAAATCAAGAATTTCGAAAATTTTAAAAGATATTTTTAAACATATAATGTCTAGTAATTATTTTTATTATTTTTAGTAATTATTTTTAATTCATTAATTTATTATTCTTCATAATTTAATTTAATTTATATTATTTTTATCTCATTTTAAAAGACAGAATTTAAATTTAAATTATTTTAACTTTATTTCTTTCATTATTTTTGTCTTATTTTTTAAATTTAATTATAATTTACTGTTATATTAATCTAGTTTTATTTATCTTTTCACGTTAGAATTACTTTAGAGATATATTGTATTTATTAGAAAAAGAGATTTTTATAACTTGTTCCTATTATCATAAAGATAGAACAACATTTCAAAGACTTTCTCTTGTAAAAATTGAATTGTAATTATTAAATATCGCAGGTCAGTATTGCGATCGCGATGTAGACGAGTGTACGTTGCACGGCCCTTCCTTGTGCAACGAAGGTATCTGCCTTAATAATGAGGGTAGTTACAATTGCTTCTGCCGGCCGGGTTTTTCTGGCGATCATTGCGACATCGACATCGACGAGTGCCTGTGTGGCCCATGCAAAAATAATGCTACGTGCTTCGATGGTATCAACACGTTCCAATGTTTATGCCAACCAGGTTATACCGGCAAGACATGCGAGGTAGACGTGAACGAGTGCGATAGCAACCCGTGCTATAACGGGGCGAAATGTATGAACGGTATAGCATCGTACACGTGCGTATGTGCGGCGGGTTTTCTCGGTGCTAATTGCGAAATCAATATCGACGAATGCAAATCGTCACCCTGCATGAATCAAGGAAAGTGCATTGATGGCGTAAATGGTTACACCTGTGACTGCAGCGATACTGGTTTCGAGGTAGAATTTGTTATATTATCGTGGAATTGTACAAGAAAATTTTTTATTGTAAATAATACTTTCTTTTCAATATTAAGGCAGATAATTAACCTTTACTAATTTAAGATAAAATTCTTTTTGAGTCACACAGTATTTTTTTCGCAATTCTAATTATTATCAATCTTTTTATTTAATTTAACATAATATTTAATTTGTCACACGAATAATTTTCGAAAGTAAGTTTAATTATTTTTAATTATTGCTTCTAATTATATTTACTTCAAAATATTTTAATTTATTTTTACATATAATTTAAGTCTAATTTAAAGTAAGAGTTTTATTAAATTTAATTTTTTAATTATAATTTAAAAATATATAATTGTTTTAACTATGATTTTTAAGGGTTCACATTGTGAGAATAATATCGACGAATGTCTGTCGCGACCGTGTATAAATGGTGGTCTATGTCTAGACGACATCAAGAGTTACAAATGCCAATGTTATTCCGGCTACACTGGTAAGAACTGCGAAATAGATGTAAACGAGTGCGACAGTTCACCTTGTCAGTATAATGGAACTTGTCTCGAGCGATCAAACAAAGATCTTTATAAGAGCGAGGCTCTGAACTTACCTGCAATCTTTATCCAAGAGTTCAATTATGCCAATGCCAGCGGGTGAGTCTTTAAATGAATCTTTTAATCAATTTTTTGCTTTCCTAAAAATTTAGATATCGTTTTCTTTATTTCTTTATAATTTCACCATTAATTTTATTTTTTTATTTCAAAAGTAGACCTTATTTTATTTAAAAATTTCATTCAGAAATTCCACGTAAAATGCGTAATGCATTGAGAAAATTACTTGAAATCTGATTCCCAGAATACCTCTTATATTTTTCATCCGATGTTAAAGAAATAAGTTCTTGAAATCTTGATAGGTACGAGTGCCTCTGCGTTCAAGGTGTCACCGGCAAGAATTGTGAGGTAAATATCAACGAATGTGATAGCAATCCTTGCGGTCCAGGTACTTGTATGGATCGTATTGGAGGCTACACTTGCGAGTGCGATGAGGGCTATGAAGGAGATCACTGCCAGCACGAGATTGACGAATGTAAGCGATACAACCCCTGCGAACATGGAGTGTGCACCGATGGTAAAGCCGATTATTTCTGTACTTGCGAACTGGAATACGGTGGCAAAAATTGCTCGGTAAAGCTGATGGGCTGTCAGGGCAATGCCTGCCAGAATGGTGGCACTTGTTGGCCCTATCTAGTCGATGAAACCATCCACAAGTTCAACTGTACTTGTCCCAACGGCTATCACGGCGAAGTTTGCAATTATGTGAGTGTTTATATATTTCTTATTAAACAAGCATTTTAAAACTTTTAATTAATTTTAATTAATTTAAAAGTTTAAATAATCAAAAGCACTCGGCGTTTCACATATGAAACTTTGTTTCATAACTCACTTTTAACTGATAGATTTTTAAATATTCAAAAAATTTTGGCTTAATTCATAAAATTTTCTATTTTTATCATAATTTAAAAAATTCTGACAATTAGTCATTAGTCATTGAATACAAAAGTACTTATCATTCACGCTTAATTATTGGTTTATCGCACTCGTTAACTCTTTCTGAAGCGTTTCTGGCGAAAGAAGGTGCGTAAACATGTTCCACTTGTATAAACGATTTGACAAACATCTTAAGAGTATTATTACTTGATAAATTCACAGGTGACAACAATGTCTCTAAGCGGCAGCTCATACGTCCTGGTGAACACCACGCGCGACGAGGGCTATGATATTCAATTTCGCTTCAGGACTACCTTACCGAATGGTCTTTTAGCAATCGGTAGGGGTGTGACCATTTACATTCTCCAGCTGGTGAACGGCAAACTCAATATACATTCTAGTATATTGAATAAATGGGACGGAGTATTCGTCGGTAGCGCACTCAATGATTCCAATTGGCAGAAGGCCTTCGTGGCGATCAACGCGACTCATCTCGTTCTTTCGGCTAACGAAGAACAGACCATCTATCCTATCAGTCCCAACGAAGGCTCCAACTCATCGAATCACACGTCCTTTCCTACGACTTTTGTGGGTGGGAGTCACATCAGCTCCTTGAGCTTCCTAAGAAGATTGTCTCGCTTACCTTCGTTCACTTTTTTTGTCGGCTGTATGGAAGATGTGGTCATCAACGGCGAATGGGTACGTCAATCTGTTGTTAATCTCGATTTATTTTGATTTATTTCGATTAATAGGGGAGATTTAATGTCTTAGCTCCTTTACTCAAATTATCAATTTTTATTGCGAACATAATAATAAATTTTCCATCTGCTAAACTCTCAAAATCAATTGTGGTGTTTTTATAATTTCTACAATAACGTTTCATATCTCCAAAATTTATCTCAGGTCTACTCTGGCACTACATCTAAAACTGTATACATGGAGGATGTGGAACCTGGTTGTCCTCGCGAGGCTCAGTGCTCACCGAATCCTTGTAAGAACGGCGGCCACTGTACCGATCGTTGGCGTGACTTTTACTGCAAATGCGAGCGTCCTTATCTTGGTCACACCTGTCAATACAACATGACAGCGGCCACTTTCGGCTACGAGAATATCACAAATGGTTACGTGACTGTAAGAGTCAGCGATGCGGCCAGGCGTACCGTCAGCTCAGTCGTCGATATCTCCATGTTCATTCGCACGCGAGAGAGTCATGGTGATATCTTTTATCTGGGCACAGAACCGGATTCTCAAGTTGATCAAAAACCTCAAGAGAAGACCTATATAGCGGCGCAATTGAAGGGCGGAGAACTACTTGTCAGGATGCAATTTAACGGCACGGAAGCTTATACCGTCAGCGGCGTAAAGCTCAATGATGGATACAATCATTTGATTCAGGTAGCGAGAAACGTTACTCTTGTCCAAGTGAAGATCAATGGCACCGAATATTTCCGTAAGACTATCAGTGCCATGGGAGACTTGAACGTAACCGTTCTTTATCTGGGAGGACTACCTCAGGCGTCACGGTATATTCGCCAAGTCGATAGCAGGCAAATGGAGGTGCAGCAAATGCCACAAATTAACTTCAAGGGCATTATCCAGGATGTGCAAATTTCAAATGGCTCGAGAACGATGGTTGTGGAATTTTTCCCGCTAAAGGTGATTAGGATCCTTCTTCAGCAACGATATTTCATTCAAAATTTGTAAGTAAGTCTTATTTTTCTTTCAGGCGCAAGACATTCCTGCACTTGTTCAATTCGGCAATGTTTCCTTCGATCCTGAAAAAGTCCTTGAGGGTGTGATATCGGACGATGTGTGTGTAAGCAGCCCATGCAATCACAATGGTACATGTCACGTGACATGGAATGACTTTTGGTGTCAATGTCCGCGCGGTTATACTGGCAAAACTTGCCAGGAGATGGAATTCTGTCAGTTGCAAGACTGTCCGGCGGGGTCACGCTGCCAGAATCTTGACGACGGTTACGAGTGCATTGCTAATGCGACCTTTGATGGTATTTCCACCGCTTTCACGTACGCGTACAGTCGTGCTACGAATGCTGCCAGTGATCTATCACTCGACACCATCGAGATCACCTATCGATCCAACACTGGTGGTACGCTGCTTCACATGGCACCTCACATGGGTGACCAACATTTCACCGTGTCTGTCTTCAGAGACACCGTTACTGTGTCCTGGCGACTCGATTTAGAGAATCAAGATATCGTATCTTTTGGTAAGAGTCAACCTGACGGAAACTGGACCTCATTGCTCATCAAGCTGAACAACAATTCCATGGAGTGCGGTTATGCTAATCCCGCTGAAGAACAGCCTTGCATGAGTCCCAATTTCAGTTTTCAACTGTGGTACGATCTACTAGTGATAGGAACAGTCACTCTTGGTGGACTTTCCTCCAGTGCCTTATCCGAAAGACATTCTTATCTTACTGTTGGATCCAGACACGAGAGAAGAAACGGAATTGAGGGCAACAGTGTGGATTATAATGAGCATAGGCTAACGACCGCTATGCCCCCGCATAATATGATGTCCGGTGCGTATAATATTTTACAGAGTTTTAATTAGTTTTAAATGTCATTACATTGTATACAACAAATATTAAAATAATATCACAATTTATTTTACATGTTTTTGATAGGAATGCGTGAATCCCGAACTTTTAATTTCTGACTCTTGGAATTCGAAAATTTATGAATTTCACTCCTTACTTTTCAATCTACTTTTAATCGTCTTCGTAGAATTGACTATTTCTCCTTTTTTATCGTTTTTTCTTCTCATTTTTTAAATTTTTAAATGCATTTTCTTGAAATTAGAAAATCATTCCTTTTTTGCATGCACAGGAGAACCGTTCAAGGGCTGCCTCGGCGAAGTACGTATTGGCAGCATGTTGTTACACTATTTTACATACGAGGAGGTTTATCAGAATGCGAACTTCACCCCGTTGGAATACCTGGAGTTGCAGAGTAATGATAATGCCACTCATCGTGACAGTGTCGGTTGTCAATTGTGCTTCGATACGGATTGCAAAAACGATGGTTATTGCTTCGATAAGGTCAATAGCTATATATGCGAATGTCCGGCAGGTTACGCCGAGGATGATTGTTCTTTTAACATTGACGAATGCGTCGACAACAAGTGCCAGAATGGCGCGAGTTGTGTCGACGGTATTGCTAATTATACTTGCGTGTGTAAGAACGGATGGCAGGGATGGTTGTGAGTATTCTCTTCTTTTTTGAATTATTTCAAGTTTTATATACAAGAAGGAATTAATATTTTTTACTATTATATACAATTTTTATAAAATATCAATATCATTAATATTTTTAACAAATGATTTTTTTACATAATTGGACTTCTTGCAAATTAATTATATATATATATATATATAATTTTATATATATATATATAACTTAATAATAAAAAAGTTGTTAACGATAATTTTAATAAATAGTAATTGATATTAACATATTGTTCACATATTATCAAAAATAAATTTATGATTAATATCAATGTCAGTTAATACAAAATATCATACATTTTATAAGGCAACTCTACAAAATCTCTAAACATTTTTATCAACTTATCATATCAGAAAAAAAGTCTCTCTCACACACACACACACACACACACACACACACACACACACACACACACACACACACACACACATTTTTTTTCTCTCTCTCTTTTTCTCTCCTATACATCATAATCAACAGCAATAAGATAAATTCTATAAAACTGTATTCTTTAACGATTAAAAAGAGATTATGACTCTCTCTTATCGAGTTTCTTTCCTATCTGATTACAGATGCGATAGCGACATCAACGAGTGCGTAACGCTGAGCCCGTGTCAACATGATGGCGTATGCGTGAATCTTCCAGGCTTATTTAGATGTGAGTGTCCCGATCAATTCACTGGCGAACTGTGCGAAAGCTTCCGACTGATCACCTGTGAGAACGAGCCATGCAAGAACGGGGCGACCTGCGTGGACGTGCCGAATCCAAAGACGGGTGATAACTTCACTTGCAACTGCATGCCCGGTTACGACGGCCCAATCTGTGACACGCCTTATTGCATCCGCAGAAAGTGCCAAAACGGGGGCAGATGTGACTTCTTATATCAAGTATATAATCCCTTTTTATTCTCCTCAATGCGTTTTTATATTTTGATTCTAAGATCTATAATTTAAAAATCCTTGAATTATTATTATGTAATGATGAATATTATGTCAGATTTTTTTTCCATTAGATTCTTAATTAAAAGTTTTGAAGAATTGCGAGTCCATTAAGTCTACTATATTTTTGAATTCTAGAATCTTTGAATTCCTATATTTTAAAATGTAAAATTAGATTTTAAAAGTTTTGAAAAATTTTTTAATTCTTAGATTCTAATTTACATTCAAAATTAAGAATTCTATAATTTTATATTCTTAAAAATTCCTTCGTATTGTTTAATTATTCTACAATTATCATTACATAAACTAGACGCCGAAATGCACCTGTCCGCTCGGTTACTCCGGTATGTATTGTGAGACCAATATTGATGATTGCGCACCGGATTCTGAGGGCAACGTACCCTGCAAAAACGATGGCAAGTGCTATGATGGAGTGAACAAGTTCATGTGCGACTGCCAGGGTACCGGATATACCGGAATCGATTGTTCCATCGACGTAAACGAGTGTCAGGATTTGGAGATTGATTGTGGACACGGTAAATGCGAAAATTTACCTGGCATCTATCAGTGCAATTGCGACGACGGTTATTGCGGCTACAATTGCGGCATGGAGAATCCCTGCCAGGAGGTAAGTCCTTTAGTCTTCTACCAAGAAAATAGAAACATAAAAGAGCATAAACATAAAATTAATAAATGACATAGAAAAGAGATTGCTAAAATTAAAAATTAAAAAATGACCGACTTGATATAGAAATTAAGATAAATTGTTAAAAAACTGGATTTAATAGAAAATGAAATTTTACGAGTCACTGTCATTAAAGTTACAACAATAAAAATTAAAAAAAATTTTATAATAATTTGTGTTTTGTTTTTATTCACTAAATGTCCTTGTTTCAATTTTTTATTTAGGATTTCTGCCACAACGGTGGTACATGCGAATGCGCCGACGACGGTGGATACATATGTCGATGCACTCCTGATTACACGGGACAAAATTGTACAGAGGTAAGATAAAATTCGGAGAAAGATTTAAGTCATGTATACAAGAATGAATTTAACTAATTCGCTAGTGATTCAGAAAGAATATCGTTCAGAAAGAATATCATTATTTTACATAAAATATAATATCTGCAAATATTTATAATTACACACACACACGCACACGCACACACACACACACACATGTATACATATAAGTTTATTCATATATAAATAAAATTCTTTACATATATCAATAATAAATAACTTATATTTTTAGCCGGAAAATAATTATTTAAGTAGCCAAGCTCTCAACATAGTGGTAATCGTAGGCCCGATCGTGGGCTGTCTCCTCCTGATTGCCATCATATCTCTCATAGCACTTTTTATGATGGCAAGGAAAAAACGTGCAACACGTGGCACGTACAGTCCGAGTGCTCAGGAGTTCAGCAATCCGAGAGTTGAGATGGATAATGTAATGAAGCCTCCACCAGAAGAGAGATTGATTTAATCAGTGGCAACCGGAAGGACGTAATTAGGTAGAGCGAGTGAATTTCGATATACGGAAATCGCTTTTTGAAAGAGCACATTCCATATTGTACAAAAGAAAAATATTAAGATTAAATTAGTATAATTTCTTTTTCTGAAGTTAAATTTATAATCGAAGTATTTAATTATAAATTTATTTGCTTATAATTTTGCTTAGCAGTGAATTTGATTTCTTTTGCAAACAAATCTTTCCATGTATCGAGATTATTTGCGTAGCCTAGTCTTCCGAAAATGTGATTCATCATTGCGAAAATTTTCGACTGAAAATATGCAGATTGCTCGACGAATAGCCAAGTCGATGACGTGAAATGATTACTCATCGCGTCTCCTAGTCCTCACTGTTTCGTCGTTACAAAAAATAGACAAATTAGAAAGGGGAATTTATTATTATAAGATTAAATTTCCTTCGGAGATATATTAGAAAATTTTCGTGAAGTCCTTTTAATTCGTTATTTGTAAAAGAATCGTGTATAGGCAATGATTTTAAGATTAATAACAAATTTAATAAACATTTTTGCAACAACACATTTTTCGACGGCATGTTTGCCAATAGAGAATGATTATCGATAAAGTGCATTTGAAAATTTGGCATTGCGTTGAAACCTAATAAAGTCAACATTTTGTTTCCAGCTTTTTGAGCAATAGAATGTCTCAGAGAAAGAATATTATTCATTGCATAAACAAATATATTTTCTAAATAATTTGCTTTCTAAAAATAAGGATCGTAATTCTTTTAATTGATTCCAAGGGACCAATTATGATGTTTTAAGATTCAAAGATTTAGGAAATTCAATGATTCTAAAGATTCAACTTCAAAAATTAAGAATTTAAAAGAAAAAAATTCTAAATTTAAGAATTCTAAGAATCACAAAAGAAAATATTGGAGCATCAAATATGCTCGAATAAAAAAGTTTTGAAGTTCAAACAATAATAAAAAATCTACACTTCTCTCTCTCTCTCTCTAAGACACTCTGTAAATAATACACGTAAAATAAATCATGTAGATTATAACGAAGTGTACTTAAAACTCTCAGAAGTGTCCTTAAGACGTTAAGCAATACTCGAAGGAGGTGAATCCGAACAAACAAACCCGTCCATTTAGTGCCTAATCTATACTCTACTTAAAAAGATATTATTTATAAGTCACGATGTGTGTGCATGCAATATATCGAGGACGAAAAAAAATAGAGAAAGCAAGCAGGACGATATTCCAAAAAGGCGTACGACTTAAACACATGTGAGATCTCGAGAATAATGCATAATATTCTTACGCTTGTAAAAGAATAGGTGAATCAAGAGAAATTTATATAAGAATTTATTTTGCAAATTCAAACTTTTATTAATTTTTGAAACTTTATTCCCCTGATTGCATTTTGTTTCCTTCTAATTAAATGTTTATTAAATTTGTAATAACTTTTTCTAAAATTTAATTTTAATTATATTTTTTTTCTGTTTCTAAATCTACTTGATTTTTTAAATTTTTATTAACTTCTTTTAATTCCCTTGTCTTATTTTTAGTGTTATTTATTTTTTGCTTCTATGAAACTTTTCATCATTTATTTTAATTCAATTTAATGCATATTTTTCATTTCTCCAGTCAATAAAGTTTTCTTTTAATTTGCCTATTCTTGCTGAAATCATATACTAAGTCTTAAATATCGTCAAGCAGCGACACATATTTCGATTTACTGTAAAGAAACGTCGATACTGTCGAGTGTTTTCAATGTGAGCATTAGAAAGAAAAATTCTGAACGTGCACGGAAAAACTCGTATTATCGCCGTGCCTGTTAATTTTGTACATAGACATAACTCGTAAGCCGAAAAGATTATTAACTTTATCATATTTAGGATTTTATATGACTATTAGATATTTAACAATAACGAACGTATTAATCGATACGTACTTATACTATCACGACCAAAGTAGTGACGAGGCGATATCTTATAAGATTTTACTCTGTAAAAATTATCTTGCAATTTTATAAGCGATTTGACTCTTCACTTATAAAGCATTTGTGTTCAAGACTGAGTTCGCAGCGTTTGAAATAAGAAAAATGGAAAAAATCCAAATGTATATACCGAATATACAGTATATGTATATATATATATATATATATATATATTCCATATTCGAAAAAAATAAATTGTATTAATTACATATTTTTTAATTAATTTTGTTAGTTTGCCAAAACATGTAAAAATTGTGCGAATATGTATAGTTCAAATAATCATTTCATTCTTGTTCATCTCAAAACGCTATCGTGTAGAATTTATACACGTAATTTTTATTTTGCAGTAAACATATCTATATCTAAATCCTCGGCATAAAAGTCGAAGAGAATAAATATGATAAATTTGAGCGCGTTTCGATATGATCGAGTCGAAAATATGCAATATATTGCGTTACAAGTAGATATAACGACTCCAAGCGAATGACTAAATGTACAAAATCAATAAACGCATACATAAACATATTGATTAACGCATTACAAATATCAAATATGAACATCTACATCTTTATTATTTAATAAAATAGAGTAGCTAAAATACAATACATATATAATATGTATGAGTAATATAAAACATTGTGATTGATAAAATTTCTAAAAATTATGTATAATGAGCTAAAAAATAATCGACTAGATTTTTAAATATACGCTCGATGGTGTGTCACAAATTAAAACTCTTTACAATCTGAATATCTGAAAATTAGAACTTTTTCAACGATTGGGAATAGAGTAAATTGAGCAATCATCAATTTTAGCCTGTGTTCTTGCCATTCACTTTATTTAATTTATTCCGCGAAATTTTGTCGAAAAATAGAAGGCCAGCAGCACGTTCAATGCTGTCTGGTGGTACCTGTGAAAAAATTAATCAAATTCTTAAAACAAATTTATTATCTGTTTTATATATATACACACACAATTTAATATATCCCTTATTTTTTACATTTGTACAATTATTCTAATACGTTTATTTTTAATATTTTTTAATAATTAATAAGCAATTGTATTGACAATTTAATTATGTTTATATTGCAATTTAAATATATATTTAACTTTATATATACAAAATGTTACATGGTTTAATATCTTTTCTATATTTTACAATTTCTTAGAATGCAAGCATACCTGGAAATTAGTGAGCGGCGCGTTATCGTCAATCGGCGTATTTGGCATCACAAAAGCTTCCATTTCGAGTTTTCCATCGCTGGTTTCGCCGACAATCACCTTGTAAAAATGTGTGGGCACCGCTACATGATTTGCTCCTATGACTTCATAACGCACATATTTCTTTCCATCCACTTCTCTTCTATAGATAGAAAGTAGTAAAATAAATTAATTCCACGATAACATTTTTCAAAATTAAGTTTTGAGTAAGAAAAGTAAAGCTTAATAAAAATAACAAAGTATCATATAATATATGATAATAATAAAAAGTAGAAATTAATAAGTTAATTAATAATATGAAAATAGATAAGATTCAAAGTTAAAAAATGCCAGCAAGCAAACACACTTAGGAAGATACAATGGTCCTGTGCATACGTAAACGTCCTTGTAGATATTTGTCAATTTCCGAACATGCTTCTCCAATCTGTTCCAAGAATCTCTGTTGAAGCCTTTTCCAACCTGTGGTGCCATATTGGTGAGGAAAAAGGTTTGTTCCATATGTTTCTGATCTACTCTATGATTTCCAGCCGCTGCAAGATGACCGCGATCGTAGCCACTTCCTTTGTAGTCTGTATTCTCTGATCTGTTATCAAAATTAAGAGACTTAATTGATCTCAACAAATTAATTTAATTTACCAAATTAAATTAATAAATTTTCTCTTCCAAATTTTTTAGGAATAATCTGAGAATATTATATAGAATATTATATAGAAATTCTATATATTTCTTCACCTGAAGAAAGGATGTATACTCTGATCGGGTTTGAACTCGCACTTTGAACGATCCACTTCGTTGTTGTATTGCAATCTCTCCTTGGTCAAGTGTTCAAATACCCAATGAGCAACTCTGTTTCGTCTATCGTAAGAGAGCACAAAATCCTCATATGATCTGACATGATCCAATCCGGGAAAACCAAATTTCATAATCTGCCGCAATATTATCAAGGTCCAGTACGACATTAGAATTTTTGTAACAATACTACAAATAATTCAGCACAATTTCTGTGTCATGAAGTTATTAGATGTTAATTCCTTTCTTTTCAATGCTATCAGATTAAGTATTATTAAATCGTTTATCATGCCAATTAAGTTGTCAAATATCAAATTATTCGTTATTATTATTAGCATTACGAAGTTATCTCTCGTATTTGACGCCAAAGAATAAATCTGGGGGATTAGCTAATCGTCTAGTCCTCGATTTTCACTCACCTGTGACACCCTTGTGACGGTCGAGGACACTTTGGAACCCATGTCGTGATTACTTTCGGCAGGTGTCAAAGGGGTGGCCGCCGAAACCGTACCGAATAGAGGTAAACCCGGCATGTTCCGGATTCGCACCTCTGACAACACACTCGTTTCATTGTCTTTCGAATATTGCCTTTGTTCGGAGAACTTGCCCAAACACCAACCCCCCAGACCCACGCTAGTCAAAGCAGTTAAATTAAACGCTATTCGCTTCACACTGTTCATGTTATTCTTGTTACCCTTCGACGTGATTGCGGTCGTAATTACAAAAACGAGGAAACACGTCTAACACAAAGAGGGTTAGAGTTAGGAACAGTTAGGGACTTACAACAATATCAGGTCAAGTTAGAATAAACACGTGCTTTGTGACGTATATAAATGTCCCAAATATACGTGCATAGAATTTTGAATTATTATCATGAAATATAGAATTAATTTTAATAATACATAAATTTCCATTAGAAAATATAATATATATTAAATTTTCCTCGTCTCATAAGTTGTTCTTTGTTATCTTGTAATAATAAATATAATGGAAATATTTTACAATTCTATGAATGCACATATGTACGCATACATTAAAGTATACTTATTTTCACTTTTAATCATTTTTTGTCATTAAACTCATAAAATATGAAAAATAAGCAAGTCTAGAAAGTAACAAAAATAAGCCAGCAACTTCTCATACCACTTAGATTTTTTTGTATAAAAATTCTTTATTTACAATATTTTTACAATCAAAATGTTATATACAGTGCTTTGCAAACATAATTATCTTTTAGATAACTGCGTTGCATTAGCACGATATGTTTTCGCTATAATTTACCTAGATTTTTTGAGATCCTACATAATTGAAACATAAACTTATTTGAAAAATAAATCTATTGACCAAGAGTGACACATTTGAATCATTTAATAATGGATGAATGTAATACAATTTTAACTCTCTATTTTAAAAAAATTTTGATATGAAATTATATAAAAATTTTATTCAGTTATTGAATTATCGTACAATCACCTTTTATGAAAAAAGTGTATTGAATAAATAAAAAAAGAAATTATTCAAAATAAAAAAATTAATTAATTTACTCTTTAAACGTTATCTTGGTTAATTTCCTGAAAAATCTGTTATGAAATTATATTTTATTATCGAGCGAATAAATTTTTCTCTAATTTGTTATAGAAATTCTTCCATTTTCGCAATAATATCTAATCACTGTTATTCTCATCGGAATCCTCTACCAGGATAGTGTCATGACCAGGTAACATTCGCGGATCAAAGGTACTCTGAAAGCATTTTTGGAACACCAGTCTTGCTCTCTTGGCCACTTGACGCGGCGGTGACTGTGGCACGCTTTCTTCCAAGTCTATTGTGATTTCTTCCTTCTTTTTATGATTCTCTTCATCATTTGTCGACTTCCTCTTTGTGATGTTGGAAAATACTGAATTTATTAGTTTTCTTTCCCCCTTTGAAATCTTTCTATCAGTCATCGAAGATGTGCTAGGACCGAACGCAACAGAGTCATCGCTCTGTTCCAGTATGCGCGAGTTTTTTTCTTGAACACCATTTATAGATTTATTTACTTTCGTGGAAATGATGTTCATAGAAGCATTCCTATTTTGATTAAGCGTTTTGTCCGACTGATTTTTCTCTTCTGCTGACTTCTTCTTGAACACATCATTGACTTTAGGTTTGACAGATTTCTTTATTTGATTTGAAGATTTGTTGATATGTCTAGATGTACTTTTTGAGGAAGCATTCTTTCTTCGAGCAGATCGTACTTGTCTACTAACAACCGACGAATCTGACTGACTGTCACAGTCTGGGTTTAGAGTTGATAACAGCAAGTTTGTCTCAAAGGCTTGACTCTTTAGCGCAAACAACATTGGTCTAAAAAATGTTAGAAAGAGTTACACAGAGAGAGAGAGATCAAGAATTTTTGAAATATAAACCTATATTACATTTTATATTATTGATATATAAAAACAATATTTTAATCTTTAACAAAGATTCTTATCTACTTGATATTCAAAAAAGTGCTTGAGAATTTAATATCTACCTTCCTGCTGTTCCAAAACTTGCAGTAATTGGAACGCCTACACTCTCACTGACAGCAAGTAAAGCTTTGACTTCTTTCAAACAAAACGTGACACTTGTTTCATTGCCAATCGTGTAGCGATCAAACTCTCCGATACCAAGGGCTAATTGGGTACGCGTAGTATTTACCATGACTGTAACACATGACTATAATATTAATTCACATTAATTGACAGTAATAAATCATTACATTTTGCATTTTATGTTTATATATACTAGAAGTAACACACTTCTTACTTGATGCATCATCCACATAGTTTCTGAGCAACAACTTATGTGGTGTTATCTCGAGTGTTATTTCTATCAAATTTTGTTGAAAATTTTGCAAAGCGTCTGTAAATGTTCGAGCCTGTGATATCAATTCATTGGACATACCAGCCTTAGTGTACGATGCCTATTTAATTCACAGTTTCATTAGTGAGACGATCAATAGTTCAGATGAAAATTTAATCCTTAGATATGTTTTTTTCTTTTTATGAAAAGTCATTACTTAACGAATATTCAGAATATTAAAAAATACTATACTTGATATAATTAATCAAATTTGTTCAAAATGTTAAGTGGTTTCTAAATTATATCAGAGGATCAAATATAACAAAAAAATGTTTTCAGTGTACTTGCAACTTTTCAGAATCCAAGATGGGTATCAGATGAGACTTGTTGATACCGTTTTTGTATTTTAAAATAAATATTAGATTGCAGGCATCCATTTCTAAATTAATGTGACAAGTCTCCACTTGCTTGTCCAAAGTATGCGCAGATTTGAAGACTGTCATTGCGCTCTGTAAATCGTAGATTAAATATCATGTATATAAATGCAGCTGAAATAGATATTACCCTCATTGAAATTTTACACTTCTGTGCTTCTTCTTCCTCGAGGTCTCCAAGAATGTAATAGGAGAAAAAATTTTTATGAAAAGTGAAGTCGGAATATGCAGATTTTGCCATGTTAACAGTGCGAAAAGAGATAGATTCCTCTTGCGGATTCACATACATCTCGTCTCCAATCTTTGCCAGCATATGTATCGCCTTTGCCAAGACTGTGTCAATTAGAAAAGGCTAATTAAAAATTCGGTATAGAAAAGATTCATGAAATTGTTAATATTAAGTTTTTTTTATAGAGAAAGTACATGTCAAATTTTTAGAAATGTTTAGTTAGTTCATAGTAATAACATTTAATGTATATAATATTTTTTATAAATAATAATATATGCAGTACAAAACGAATAAATGTAAAGGATTAAGTTAGCCATGTGTGTATAATGAAACATATTAAATTAAATTGACGATTTTTATTTGCACTGTAAAACAGTAATTCTGATTTCTTTAACATAAATTAAGAGAATGATAAACATACTTTTGACGTTTCCACCAGGAATGACGCATTTCATGTTCGAATATTTTTGTTCTATGTACGACTAATCTTCGGAAAAATATAAAATATTATTCGATTTAATAAGTCTCTCAAAACAACGCACTGCTCATTCGAACTTTCACGCGCGGCCATAAACGTAATAATAATAATAATAATAATAATTTTGAAGATCATTCAGTTAAGGATGGAAGACTGAATAGGTTATGTCATAGATAAGAATATTTAAAGATCCGCAACTGTGAGCAAAATTTTGTGCCTTAAATAAACTGAAAAAATTCAGAATTTTTGAATTTTTGAAAAAATCTTAGACACAACATTCTTGTTGATTATAGTTTCCTGATATTTTATGGATTTTCGAAATTTTCGGTTTTGAAGTCTTCAAACTTGAAATTCTAAGAATCGCAATTTTTAAAATTTTTATTAGTTTGTACTGAGAAATAGAATGTTATGGAAAGTTTTTTATAAAAATTAATATGGAGGGATATTTACGAAACAAGAATGTTTTACATTTTATTTTTTTATACATTATTTTTTATATAAAATATTATACATTATTAGTAATAATAAATATTCAAACATTTCGATACGAGATCTCGTATTACTTTCCTATTGTCACGTACACTTCCGGTGTCATGTTTGACGTTTCTGCCTCCTATGCATTATATTGTAGCAATTATTGATATCGTGAGAGAGATTATAAGTATTGAAATATATTAGCTTAACGATTTAATTACGAAAATCATGGTGAGTAACGCAAAAATAATTTATAAATGTTCTAAAAATCGAAAATGAATTGTTTTAGTAATCTAACCTTAAAGCAGATAATATTGTATATATTTTATAATTTGTATGAACTTGTATTGTGTTATAACTAAGTTTTTTTATTTTTTTATTGCCTTTTTCTTATGAATAAGAATTCAATTCAATTTTTATCTCAATAATTTATAAATATCAATTTTTATCCCTACAGAGTTTCCAACTTAAAAAAATATTTTTTATTTATAGAAAAAGAAAATTACTTAATATAATAACACACAAAGTTTAAAAAATTTTTTTTTATTTCAAAGTAGATACAGAAATAAATTTTTTTAGCTTGTGTTGGTATTGGGAGACTTGCACATTCCACACAGATGTAGTAGTCTCCCAAGTAAGTTCAAGAAACTATTGGTACCAGGAAGAATACAGCACATCTTATGTACTGGTAATCTTTGTACGAAGGAATCTTATGATTATCTCAAGACGTTAGCCAGTGATGTGCACGTAGTCAGAGGAGACTTTGATGAAGTATGTATTGATCCAGCAATTTTATTCAATCCTATAAGTACAAAAATATTTATAGAATAATGTTAAGATGTAATCAAAATAATTAGACAATTAGATATGTGAAATAAAATTCAAAGCAATAAAAATAAACAAAATTGTCATTGATTAACTTAAGTTGCACCAAACTGAATAATAACATAAATATTATTTACATGCAAATTAAAGCAAAGAATTTTATTTTATAGAATCTAAATTATCCGGAACAGAAAGTAGTTACAGTGGGACAGTTCAGAATCGGGCTTTCTCATGGACATCAAGTGGTTCCATGGGGTGATCCAGAATCCTTAGCCTTGATACAAAGACAATTAGATGTTGATATTCTCATATCCGGGCACACACATAAATTTGAAGCTTATGAGCATGAAAATAAGTTCTATATCAATCCTGGTTCAGCTACCGGAGCTTACAATCCTCTGGACACGTAAGTCCCTTTTGAAAAAGATATAAGAATATAAGAAAAGACTAAATATATTTTTGAAAAAAAATATATTTCCAAAGATTCAATTCTCAAATATTCTAGTTTTTATTATAAATCTATTTTTTATTTAATCATTGATATAATATTTTAATCATTTATAAATTATTTTCTCTGAAAAAGTAAGAAACATGATTTACAATGATGATTAATTTAATAAGAAAATTCTATGAGAATCCTTTTTTATTATAATTTTTTCTTTTTAGGTCAGTTATACCATCATTTGTATTGATGGACATTCAAAGTTCAACGGTAGTTACTTATGTGTACCAGCTGGTCGGAGATGAAGTTAAGGTGGAAAGAATTGAATATAAAAAGAGTTAGAGCCACTGGAATCTTCAAAATATATCTATTATGAATTATAATTCAATAAGAATTTGAATATTTTTAATCTATCAGGTTAATTAATTATAATTAGTATAATTAATTAATTAGTATAATTAATTAATTAGTATAATTAATTAATGAAGCGGTATTGACTACTGAATCGTAATTTGTTGTAAATAAAATGATATCAATATTATGAAGTAAATTTTCTCGGATTTAAAAGTGGGATGGACAAATATCACTTTGAAAAAAGTTACTCTTAATAATTAAGTTTCTATATAGAATTCTATAGAATTATCTTATATGGCTCTTGATATACAGTTATCTTTGTCCTTTTATTTCCAGAAAAACATGACATGAAAAGTGAAATAATGTTTTTTCTGCTTACGAGAAATGTGACAGAAAAATAAAAACGTTGTGTATCTTGTTAAAATAATGACATTTAGATAATATCAATTGAAATAAGAAAAAAGATTGATTATCATTTATATAATTATATATTTATAACAAAAAAGAACATCATTTCACAACACAACATTCATTCTGACAAACTCTCGTAAATTTTTATTTATAAATTAAAAATAATAAACAATTGCTTGTTATAATAGTCATTTTCTGGATTTTCTCAGAAGAGTAAACCCTTCACCAGTAAACGCCTTAAACTCGTCTGGATCTTTTGTCTGAAACAATACAAGAGATATTAATCATAATTCCATGATGATCACATGCAATGAATTAATAAAATTAAATTTATATCAAGAAATGGGGTAACATTTTCCCTCAAGTATATTTTCCGTTAGTACATCCTTTCATGAAGAAAATATTACTGCGTTCTTTACAAGTCAGAACATTTTTGTAGAAATAAATTATTGATCTTTTTTTTTAGAGATTTTTCACGATAAAATTCGAAACAGAATTTTATTTATAATTTTATATGCTACAGAATTCAATTTGCGTTCTTACCTCTTTATTATTCGTTGGCTTCATGTTTCGCAAGAATCTGAGAGTGCCTATTTGATAATCATAATCGGGTATTCCTCGAACATAAGTCGGCTTAGTGGCTATAGTTTCCTGCTTGGGTGTGTCTTTGCGCTTTTTGCCGTCCAACCGGACGCCTTCACCCTGGAAAGGTACAAAGCCAGTCTGTGCTGGCATCAAATCAGCTAGATGTTCTATTTCATCCTCTTCTTTTTTTGCCTCTCTTACTGGCTCTTTATAGCCTACTGGTGGTGCAAACTCGACATTCATGTCGCACTCAATGATACTGACTGCTGGACCAGGTCTGGTTTCCAGCACACACATCTCATAAATCTTTTGATTATATTTAATCGCAATCACATCGCCTGTGGTTAGGCAGGCAAAGCTCCGTAAACCATTCTCTAATACAGCCTTTGGATTTGTGATATCCAAAAAGTCTTCCGATTGTGGCTGAAAGCGAGAGAATGTTGCAACTGGTAGCGACACACTCTCTACATTTAGTAACTCGCCTTCCTCCAGCAAAAGATTATGCATCATCTATGAGAGAATATAGTTAATTTATAATTTGTCATTATATATATATATATATATATATATATATATATATATATATATATGTAGTTTATATATAAATATATAAAATATGTTTTCCTCACTAACCCAATAAGGTAAATAGACTTTGCCTTCATCGGCGATGAACTCTAGTACACCGCAATGAGTAATTCTATTCGTTTTCTTGTTAGTCAATTTAAATAACATTGGGTAAATAATGTTGAGCCTGGTGAGCTGCTCCAAGGCAGATGGTGGCATGATTACTGAAAAGCGAATACAAAGTAGTATCAATACAAAGTCTTTCTTGTTTTTATGTGTTAGTTCATACTCACTCTTGCCACCGCGTTCGACATCCTGGCGATAGGTCCCGGGTAACATCGACACTGAGAAACATTTGTACTGGGTGTTGAAAGGCCGCGGAATCTCCGGGAACATGTTGAACCCAAACTGAAACTGGAAAGTCATCTTGCTGAATTGTTAACCTCGATAAGTCTCTTTTTAAGAAATAATTTTGGCAAGATTTCTGCCATTTCCCTAATAGCCACTGATTTCTTCAGCTTTTTTACCATGTTTACGGTTTGTTGATTCTCTTGGCGATTTTTCTGTTTTATGGGATTTTTTCTAGAACCATAACATGAACTTTCAACGAGAGAATCACTAGAGCACGAGAGAATCACTTGTGCGCATATCACTTATATATGTGTGTACTTATATATAGCAGACGACGCTGCGTACACGTTCAATTAATCATGCACTAGATTCAACTGTTCTTTTCTTTTTTAATTAAATTTTCCTTTAATTTTTTTTATATAACTCGATTTCTTGAAAAATATTTGCACAAAAATGAGATTTATATATTTTAATCTGACATATATAAAATAATATAAAGTTAATTATCATAAAATTCATTACTCAATGATATTATTTCAACTCTTTATGCAAAGAATGATCAACATATGTACATAATTATAAAAAAGACATATACAGTTGCACATTAAAAATTGCATATTTTCCTTAAATGTAATTATGTTTAAATTATAGGGATGTAAAAAATAAAAGAGGAAGAAAATATTAACAATATATTATATATATTGCATTCTTTCAAATATAAACTTTACAAGAAATCCGTGTCTTCAATAAAGCTCTTATAAATGGCAAGGATATAATAAAATATAAATTCTTTTATTCTAAATTAAATTTTCCTCTATTCTAAGTCGATATTATCTTTCCTTAAATTAAGTTTTTGTGCTGTCTCATAATTGCACACTATTGCTTCTCATAATTGTTAGAATAAGAAAAAATTAAATACATTTATAGTTTATAATAAAATTGGGAATCGATAAGGAAAACTTAGAATAGAGGAAATGTTCGCGCGCGCGCGCGATCCCGATAGTCAAATAGGCCTGTCCAAAACTTCGCTTGCGAGCTAAACACTTCCATCTTTTCATCGTCTCATTGAGCGAGACAAAGAGAAAATAAAAAGAATAGATACTAGAACTCTGATTGGCTGTCCTAGCATCTATTTTTTTTTTCTTTCTATCTCATTCAACGGAAGTGTTTAACTCGTGAGTGAAATTTTGTACAAGCCTGTCTTAGAATAAAAGTTTATAAGATTAGATATAAATAGATAAATCAAACATTAGATATAAAAGATGGATTGTATTATAAAATAAGCGCTTTCTATTGGAATCTATATACAGCAATATACTGCAACAAATGTTCACATTCAAATTGTACGCAACTCGTACTATTTATTCGCATTATAATACGAATTATATAAAATACAGTTATTTCGTCCATACAGCACAGATATATAATACAAAAATATTTCTTTTTGAAAGAAAAATATAAAAATATATACTTATCATTAATATTAAAATATCTACAATTATGTTAAAAATAAAAATAATTCTTTATTAAATTTTAATCTATGACCACATATACGTGTATATATCACATTCTATAATTGAAATATACTAATTATTTACTGTTGTAACAAGATTATTTCACACACAACAGCAGACAGATTTCTATTCGCCAATATTTAGAGATCAAGTAGATATTTAATATATTTAACAAATCATGAATACTGAATATATGATCTTTCAGAAATATCCATTTCATATCTGTACTGTGTGGTTTTCTATATCTATTTTATATCTTTTCTGTAATCTTGATTTTATGATCTTGATTGTTACTTTAAATTGCTCAATTCGTATACAGTAAAATAGATTATGCTATACATTGGATATTGGCAAAGCGACTTTAGGTGAAATAAATATGTTTAATTGTCAATTTATTGGCAGAAGTTACTTGGTAACTTCGTGCATTGCATGTGCCAAATATTCTACATTTTTTGACGTTACACCAGCCATGGAAATGCGTCCATCCTTAGTCAGGTAAATGCTGAAGTCCTTTGTAAGTTTTTCTACCTGTTAAGAAATCAACAATAATTGAAAAACTAATAATGACAATCATAATAATAATTTTTGTTTTTTTTTTGTTTAAGAAGAACATACAAATTATTATTTAAGGATATTCAGATATCAAGAAAATAGAGAAAAACGGTTACCTCGTTTGGTTTTAGACCAGTGTAACAGAACATTCCGATTTGATCGGTGATATGAGACCAATCACGGGTGCTGCCGTTCTTTTTCAGATTATCGCGCAGCTTTGTGCGAACTGAAATGATGCGATCAGCCATACCCTTCACATCGCGTAGCCATTCTTTTCGCAGTTCAGAATCACTGAGAATCTCATTAACTATACGGGCTCCGTAAATCGGTGGGTTTGAATACATTGGCCTAATCAGAATCTTCAATTGTGACAAAGTGCGTGCAGCCTCGTCTTTGCTAGATGTCACTAGACTGAATGCTCCAATGCGTTCACCTGAGGAAATAAAAGTGAAATTCATATAATATGTTTACATAATATGTTTACTTGTACTCACCATAAAGACCCATATTCTTCGCATAGGATTGAGCTAGAGCAATTTTGTGACCTTCCTTAATGAATAGTCTGACTGCATAAGCATCTCTTGTAAGATCTCCTTCAGAAAAAAATGGATCAAAATAATAAAAAATGCTAGATTGCAAACGTATTAAAATTATTAGATTGTAAGACTAATTAATATATATATTATTATAATTAGAATTAATTATAATATTATATATTTTATATAAAATTATAATTAGAAAACATTAATAAAATAACAGATTTTATATAGATATATAGATAGATAATAGATAAATTATATTTGAAAATACCTGAAGCAAAACCTTGATATGCCATGTCAAAAAATGGGAACAGATTTTTCTTCTTAATCAGAGTAGATAATTCTCCCCATTGTTCCGGTTTGGGATCAACACCAGTAGGATTGTGAGCACATGCATGTAGAAGGATAATTGATCTCTCAGGAATATTCTATTCACAGGTAACATCTCATTAGTATGATAAAATATTCCTTAAAAATTACTGCTTGATGTTAATCAATGTAATATTGATTTTATGACATGACACAAGCAATATGTCTCATAAAATTTCTGCTCAGTCTTGTAATTGTTATTTGTATTTGTTAAAAATTACATTATCAGTATTTAGAAAACATACGCCCCTGTATTATATATAAAAATTAGTTATAATTTTAAATAACATACAATGTAAAAATTTATGATTAATATTTATCTATTTTCTGTTAATGCATGCATTATTTAAAGTAATAGTTAGTCCTTTTTAATAAAAATCTTGTACTAACAGATATATCTTCCATTACTCCTTTAAAATCTAACCCACATGTTTTAGGATCATAATAGCGATAGGACTTGACTGTAAGCCCAGCAAGTCTAAATAAAGGATTATGATTCCCCCATGAAGGAGTTGGCAAATAAATTTCCTTATTGCCAGGGAAATGATGAGACAGAAATTGTGCTCCAACAAATAGAGAACCAGTACCAGAAATTCCTTGGACTGTTGCATTCTAGAAAGAAAAATCTTGGTTAAAAAAAATTAGTATGACATATATTGTTTTCATATTATTTTCAACATAGTACTTACCAATCCATTTGCAACAACTTCATTTCCATCTCCAAGAGCTAAATTAATACTATGCTGGCAAAACTCGATATTGCCAGCAATTGTGGAATATTCCTTGTCCATTTCTTTAATTCGTATTTTCTCTTCTGCCTGTTACGAATAACATAAAATACATTTTGTATTATATTTTATAAATAAAACTTTTATATCTGTTATATTTATTATACATAAAAATCTTTTTACATTATATAATATTAATTTTTTTCTTTTAGATAACTAACCTTGCGAACACTCGGAAGAACATAAGGTTTGCCATTGTCATCTCTATAAGCACCAGCACCCAGATTAATCTTCTTAGAATTCTGATCTCTCTTGTATGCCTCGGTGACTCCCAGAATGGCATCTGGTGGTCCCATTTCAACATGAGACCACCATGAACTAAATAAAAATGTTTTTTAATAAATTCCATCAATTATCATTGATTTTAAATCAAAAAGATGTCATTTTTCAAGATCATTTAAAGTTCAAAATTACATAGCAACAAAAGTATAAAAAAATTTGAATAAAAGAAAATTTCATAAAAGAAAATTTTAATTAAAAGGAACAGATGTACTTCTTTAAGCATTCTTCCTTTTGTTTTTTGTTTTTTTACTTTCTATACAAAGTAAATATATTATAATTAATATTATATTAATATTATAATTAATATATTAATATTATAATTAATATAATATAAATATATTCAGATTCTAGATTAATTGAATTTATTTTATCCCCTATGCTGATTTTGAATACTTTTCTATAATTTTATTATTGTATATCTTGATTAAAATAATTGGGATCATTAATAATTAAAATTCCATTCTCGATGTAGATAAGAATGACAATCGTATGTTTGAGAAAAGCATCTGTGCAATTTTTCCAAGGTCGAAAGGTCATTCATTTTAAACAAACAAAAATCGAACTCTCACCTAGAAGATCTCGCGGCCATCGAGATGAGATTGCAGGCACTTTTTAAGAAATTGCTGGGAGTTACGAGCAGCCTCGTGGTGTGTGCCATCTGTGTGATAGAATCCTTTGTAATTTTTTCTTTTTAAACGTGGAGAACAAGAGCTAACCTCAAATAATACGAAATTCCGGAGTCCGGATACGACTGGACTGGTGCGGTGCCGTCAAGTGCCGTGATTCGGACCATTCGGACTGAACTGGAACGGTCACATGATCGATGCGGAATCGCGCGGAACATAACAAGGTTGTCGCAATCAATCGCAATCGTGTTATCAAAGCGATTACATAAATATAAAAATTTTTTTCTTATCTTATCATTTCGCGCATTTTACGTTTATATCGTGTGACATTGCAAATGTTTTGTTCAAGCTTAGATAAGAAAAGTTGACGTTATTCAAAATTCAAATTTATAGTCACGTATTCGACGCGCGAGAATTTTCAAATTTCTTTCTCTTAAGCCTCGTGCCCACGACGCTAGAAATCATTCCGAGATCTCGGACAGAAAATGAATTGACCAATCGCATTTAAACAATTGGTCAGCTTTCCCTCTGTCCGAAATCTCAGACCGATTCTAGCGTCGTGGACACAAGGCTTTACTCGTAGTTGAATCTTTTTTTAAGCGAATTTTAATTTTGTCATTAAATTTTCTTTTTATTCTCAAAAATGTTGTTTTGCTTTTGAAATCTGTAATGTTTTCCTTACCTAATCTGAGCCAACATAACCTAAAAATACAACGGTGGTAAATCAGAAATTGGCTTCACGCTAATTATCCCGTAATCTTGTTTTAAGAACATTTGTAAGACCGAAAGACTTGTGAAAAATTTGTAAATTGACACACTTAAATGATTAATTAGAGAGAAAAAAAAACGATTGACTGTACGCGTGTATGTGACAAATTGTGAAAAAGAATGATAGAACCGACCGACAAGAAATTACTTTATAACACCGTTCTGTCACAGACATTTTCGCCTGATGGAAATTATCTTCTGGCTGGCAATATTTATGGGGACGTTTCGATATTTGAGTAAGGAAACTTTTTAAGGAATTTTATTTCTGCGGTGTATATAATATATAGTACAGTGTTGCAATAATCAATAATATAATACATTCTGCAGAGTCGAAAAAAGTTGAGATGTATATATCTCTTGGTTTTATTTAAGTTGGGCAAACGACTCAATTTTTAGATTAATTATTTTATAATAGCTAATAATGCAATTCATAGTTACTAATTTTTAAATTCAGTCTGTCGAAGGTCTTGGGACCTAACAAAATAGAGGAAAATGAGTTACAAGGACCTAGTTATCGCTTTGCTGCACATCCTGATCAAGAAGTCGCATGTATGCTCTCCATGGAGAATTTTCTTGTGACAGGAACACGTGGTGAAATATCAGGATGGGACTGGAAAATGGTTACGTCAAATAAAGCTCCCAAGAGTAAAATTTCTTGGAATATACAAATTCCTGCTAATAAGTAAGTAAAAATAAAAGAATATAATAAAATAAGATGTCATATGATCGATATATTAAAAATTATATAATTAGAATTATAAATTTGATATATATTTTTTTTAGAATAAAATATAAACCATATTTGTATTTTTTCCTTCAGAGACAGTTATGATAAGCCAGATATAAATTACATGGTATATTCAAAAGTGAATAATTTACTGTACGTTGGCTGTGGTGATAATAACATTTACGTCATAAACTTAGAAAACAGAAAGATTCTGAGGAGCATGCAGGGTCATACCGATTACATACATTGCCTTGCTATAATGTAATTATTTATCTGTGATAAATATACTGCATAAAAATGCTGATTATTTTCATAATTTAGAAGATTTTTATAAATTTCAGGGATAGTCAGCTCGCATCCTGTAGTGAAGACGGTTCTGTGAGATTATGGGATTTGCGCAAAAAGGAGAACACTAACATATTAACGCCTCATTTAGTAGACAAAGTTGCTCGACCACGTTATGGAAAATGGATTGGTGCTGTTGATTTTACAGAAGACTGGTTGGTAGGTAACGATAATAATATATCTGAAATTTAAAAAAATGAAAGGTAATTAAATAGTAAAAAAGAAATAAATTGAATCTAAATTAATGTTTTTCAATTACACTCTAATTCATATAACAATTCTAGCTGTGTGGTGGTGGGCCCAGTTTATCATTGTGGCACATGCGAACGATGGAGGTAGCGACAGTTTTCGATCTGGCTGATCAAGGGATACATGTAGCAGAGATCTATGAGGAACGCGTGATCGCTGGCGGCACGACCGATCATGTTCATCATATGACTTATCAAGGCGAGATTCTAGCCAAAGTTCCCACCTCGAGTCTCACCGTCTATAGCGTGGTACATCAGGAAACGCCACATAAGGTGCTCAGTGTAGCTGGTTCTTCAAATTGCATAGACATTAGTACAAACTACAATTACCGTGAAATGATGCTCAAGTTTGCGTAATAATTATTAGAAGGAATTGCGTATTATTATAAAATGGAAATTGAATTTTCCAACAAAGGTTTTTCCAAATAATTTGGATGGACGAAATGAATATATAAATAATTTGCCAGATTTGTGATTTTTTTTTAAATAAATATATTAATAAAGTGTACATTTTTTAAATATAATTTTTTTGTACAAATATACAAAAGTGATATTTGCGATGAAATGCAAAGATAGATACGTATGCATTTATAATTGTCCTTATAATTGTATCTTTTATATTGTCTGTTTTCCTTTCTTAGGAGAATATAAAGTAAACAATATGAAAGTTTATCTGTATTTGCCGAACATTTTTCGAGATTCAAATATTATACATAAAAACAATCAATGTTTGCATATTCCTTTTTTCGCTTTTTATTTATAAATTCAAATATATTTTGTATTATTTACTAAAAAAGAATTATATTATTTAATAAAAAAAATATATTTTTTAAATATATATATATATATATAATTATTTCTTATATTATATATATATATATGTATGTATGTGTGTGTGTGTGTGTGTGTGTGTGTGTGTGTGTATGTATGTGTGTGTGTGT
>JANQDE010000043.1:450515-472803 GCA_037157785.1 Cephalotes varians
TATATGTATGTGTGTATATATATATATATATATATATATATATATATATATATATATATATAAAATTTTCTATAAAGAATAAAAAATTATAAAATTATAAGAGATAAAAAGCACCTTGGTCAGAAACGCGTCAAGATCGGTGATCTCATAGCCGAATCTACTGGGTAGTCTAGGTTTGTGCGAGCGTTTAGCTCGCCTATGTCGATGCTTCTCTCGTCCGTTGGGTGTCAATGTTGATTCGCGAGACACTAGGGAAGGCTCGGATACGGCTCTCTTCACTTTCTCCTTTTCTTTCGTATCTTTGAGACCAATAAATTCTTCGTCAAAGTGCTTTTCCAGAGGGCTATTCAATTGCTTTTCACCGATCGTTTCTTTGCTAATAGTCTTAGAAAAAAATATTTGAAAATAGTAAAAAGTACTCGTTAAATTCGAAAATTATAAACTTAAGATAATGGAAGAATTTATTAAAAGAAAAGAAACTTTAGCCTGAGTTGTAAAATGAAGATTAAAGATTACCTCAATTCTTTCGATTTTTTGGAGCCTATGTAAAATCTTCTTTTCGTGCTTCTCGACGCTCTCTTTGTTTTCGATGTTCTCCTTACTAGCAGCGTTTTTTTCCTTGATACTTTTAACACTTCTTTTCGAGGATCTCTTACTGCTCCGCGAAAAAGCATCTCGATCATTGTTCGAACCTTTAAGAAGAAATATTTGCTTAATTTCATTAACATAAACAAGACAATATAATATTATAATTTCTTCTGTCAAAAAGGTTTAATAAAAAAAATTGAAGTAACTTTCTCTCTTATTAATATGGCTATCGATATCATTACACTGTTAATATCAGTCCGAAAATAAATATGAAGAATGACGAATAATAGAAAAGAGATGATTTTTCACCTCCACTGCCGTTGATAGTCGAATAGTTGTTGGATCCAGAACCTAAGTTAGAGTGTTGTTGACCGCGCAAGACCCAAGTTAGCGAGATTCTAGGGCGTAACAGGGCGCTCGATCGTTGCCCCATGCTCGTCGACGCAACGGATGTCGGGGAAGGCGTCGGTATTCTTGAGTCACCCGTCACGACTTGCAACGGGCAATTCGCCACCAAGTCCACCGTCTGCACCGAACGGCCATACTCCTGGAAAATATATTTTCCATCGGTCCCGATCCCGAAAATTTAATATAATATATTAAAGCTTATTACAAATTAAGTATCTTATTACAAATCTTATTTAATATGAACTTATGTAATGTTTAATTAATTAAAATTAAAAAAAAACTGATATGCAAAACGTAGTATATACAAGTATATAATCAATGAACTTAATTAGATAATTATAATTTTTTGAATTTTTATTTGTAGAGCTTGCTGCAGTTTAATTATTTTTTTTCTAAATAGGCTAATAAGTCATCCTAAATAGGCTAATAAACATAGAACTCTTTTCCAACATTTTCCGATTGAATTAATAATCACTATTCATGGAACGTGTGTAATACCGTGTAATGTCCCGTGTTATTTTTTATTGATACCGCATCGCGTCCCTGCATTTCTAGTGCACGACTAACCGCTCGGAACGAAGCTGAAGCAGGAAGCGAAGATGCAATACGTATACATCTTCTTTATATTTTTTACATTCTCTAAAGAGATATTCTTGCGGAAGAAATGCCTTTCTTGAATGTCTGCAACTCTTTTATATATATTTTATATATATTTTATATATATTTTATATATATTTTATATATATTTTATATATTTTTTATATATATTTTATATATATTTTATATATATATTTTTATTAATTTCTGAATTTGCTATTCTCATTTTGTTTTCAGAGCTTGTTTCTCATCTTGTCTTAAAAAAATGTTGCATATTTTACAAATAAATTAAAGATACGGTAAGAATAATAAAATATTCAAATTCAAAATTGCATGATGGAGAAATATAAATATTATACGTATTTAATCTTTTCAATTTTATTTAAATATTAAATATTAAAAATTCTTATGTCAAACACTTTGGAAAATTTCAATTTTATCACAGTAGTCATATCTCATAAGGACAGTCGAAATTTCCGCACCACTTAGAGAAAAAACTGTAAAAAAATAAAAACATCTATGACTATCTGACTTATTCGTCAAATTTTGGCAGTCCGGAAAAGGGGTAATTTATATTGGATTTTCATCCTCCCGCTGTCACTGGAGAGGCCATCTCCTTATTCGCGCAAAAAATGAATTGCTAATGCGTTTCATAGGCGGTTAATTAACCCGCGTGGCGAATTGCTGGGATGAATTATTTGGCGGAGTTCTCGTGGGATTCCGGCTCGTACTTTACCGCGCCTTGGAAATTTACGATTGTCTCTTTCTCATACGCGAATAAATGATTGCAGCAATTTCTTAGCTTATACATTAATTTTAAGCTGATATTAATTTTTATTATGTATATACAGCTGAAATTACAAACTTAAATATCAAAGTAATGATTTCTACACTGATCCTTCTTGAATTCTAAAAATAATAGTTTCAATTTAACAACAAAGTAATGTGCATAATTGTAACATTTCAAATATTAATTATTCTATCACATTTTCTATTTTTTAATTATACTATAAAGATAAAAACATGCATTTATACAAATATAATTATCATTAATTCGTTAAATAAGCAAGTGTACAACGTTCAATACAAATTATGCATGAAGTTAAGCGTCGTATCATAGATTAAAAAATTATTATACTGCACATTGATTACCATAAGTTACACTAAATTGCATGAAAAATCAATTTTTATATAAACAGTTTAATATTTTTTAAATATTTCTCTAAAAATATACAACAAGAAAAAAAAATCAAAAACGATTGTGTATAATACCTTGTAGGAGATTCTATCATTGACCGATGAAGCTAGGGCAGCGGGATCTTCCCCTGAGATGGTTACAATTTCCTCCGTTTGATAATCGATCTCGCTACTCCAAGAGTGTCGCCTCTTCAAATCTCCTAAAACAAAAAACTTAAATTTAAAAAAGATAAAAATAAAACAAGTTTTAAGAAAACGAGAAAAAATTTCTCTTCCAAAGTGTATAAAATAAGAGATTAATACTTTTAATCTTCTGTATCTGTATCTTATATATATATAACAATAATTATATATGTATATAAATAATAATTAAAGAAAATATAAAAAATTAAAAATAATGTAAATACAATTAAAATAAACACTCATTAATTAAAATATAAAATATTTTTTAATTTATTAAACTTATATAAAAAATATATGTATATAAATAAAAAATATATATAAATAAAAAGAAATGATAAATTTGTGAATAAAAATTAATATAATTATAATAGTTTACTTTTTCATTGAAATTAAATAAAATACGCCGTAATAGAAATATTACAAAATATTACAAAATATCGCAGAAATTTTATGCACTGATTTTGAATCGACTAAGGAAAATTCCGTGTATTATTCTATGTATTATGATTTACGTATCTCAACTTCGCGTTCTCTTCGAAGTCGAAGATCTCGAAAAACATTTCGGGGCCTTACACGCACTGGAATAATGGACGAGAGAATGCTCGCTGCTTAAACACAGTATTCGAGTCCCGTGACTTATGGGATTCGATCGGACACGGCGTACCTTAGGGCCCGTAGGGGGGACCCCAACCTACGAATTTGCTCGTTTACTGGCATCAGCGGAATGCCGCGGCGATGCGATGGAAGATCCTTTCCTCCATGGGAAGCGAACGAGCAATCGCCGCGCAAAGATTTATCGATCCGAATGTCGATTACGTCAGTTAAATCCGCGATCAAATGAGAATATGACAAATAAGAGTTCGTAGATTGAGATACCGTGTATTCTGATGCTATTCAGATTCTAGCATTGCGTTACAATGTGATATCAAAGCACATTGTTAAATTAATTTATGATTTAATATTGAATTAATAACATTTCAGGTTAAAATTAAATTATCGTCAAATTAATGTAAAATTAATAAATTAAACGGTATCGCAGATATGATGCATGTTTCAGCCAATTTACATGCGTCCAAAATGATGATGTCGGACGACCCGATTTGCACGCACGTGATCAACGAGCACGTGCGCCGCTAACAATAAGTGATACGAAACTTTTAACATAGGCATAAATATTGCGAAGAGCTGTTTGGAAGAATATAATTATACTTTTTTTCTTAATAATTATCAAGCATTCTTTGCACGAAAATTAAGTTTCAAATACTTCATCTCGTAAGAAATAATCCGTAAGATTAACATTTAAGAAATGAAATGATATGACAACTGAAGAATTAGGAAGATTTTGTACAACAGTAATTAATCTGTCAATTTCCAAAATATTTATGACAACAAAGTGTTTCCCATGTGCGGCAAAAACTTATTTTACAATTAAATGGTATCATTGTTTAATATATTTACATTACTATTTGTATGTTATATTATTATAGAAAAAGAATGAGAACTAAAGTAAACGCACTAAAATGAATTTTCTAGAGATAGATATGCATGACGCATGATAGATGACGGATCGCGTTTACCCAGCTTCTTTTATCCTGTAGGTCTGCAAGTAGATTTCTTTCGCAGCCCGTAATGAACTCTTCAGCTTTCTCGTAAACGTATATATAATTCAATCTAAGTCACAATAAATCCTCGCTATTGCTGAGGCCGTCGCTCCGGCAGGCTCTTATCAAGTTTCTTCGACGCGGTCGAGAGATGCGAGAGCGATTCTCCGTATCTACCATAAACGAACGTCGTTTGACAGATGACGTCTGTGTATCGACAAGAGAAAAAAGCCGCCGGGCAAGAGAGGAACGAGAATTACCTGAGCTATGCGACCGCTTCCGCTTCTTTGGCTCGTCGATGATTGCGGAAACTCATTAACATTTAACCGCTAATCACCGCGAAATTACAACCGCGTTATCCAGATCAGTCGGCAAGTTGCTGTTGACGTTGTCGCTGCATTGGCTCGATACTCACGATGAAGATGTCAAGCTGTCAAGTGATGTCTCGTTTCGCGCCACGCAACCTCGTGATTACATCTCAATATTTTTATTTCTATACAGATGTGTACGTATATTTTATTCTTATTATGCTTTTATATTTTATCAAGACGACGTCGAACGAAGAAAAGAAGTGAGAGATCTCAGAATATTCACTGAGCTCACTGATTGTAAAATCAACACTTGTATGTCAGCGTTTACATTACGGAAGATCACATCGACCAAAGATCTTGCGACAACGTTTTATCTTAACATTTTTTAATAATTATAATAATATTGTTACATATTTGACTTATATTATATTATTAAATATGTAGAAAATCGATATCCCGTCGATATTTGCTGATTTCTATTTAAAATTAATTCACGCACATAATTATGTGATTTAGTACAACACCCTACTTTCAGGTTCAATATCTTGATAAGTTTTCATATTGTTTTATACACTTCAAAGCTTTTCCCATATCTTTTAGTTTTTCGACTTTTTCACATTCAAATCCTTTTAAATTCTTTAAAAAAAAAACTGTTTTTCAATAACGATGCACTCACATTGACTAGAGATCGCCCTTTTCAAAAGGAGAAGCTATAAATCGAGGAAAAATAATTGAAAAAAAGTAAAAAAATCGCATTTTTTCCGCACTTTTTATCAAACGACGAGATTGTGCGCTTACAGGTGCGCTTACAGGTTCATCCACAGGTGCAGCTCTGACTAGACTAAACGTGCTCGTTGCAGCGCGGCGAGTAATACTCTAGGAGAGGAGAGAGATCTGGGGAGAGAAAGCGGGATGAAAAGGTAGAGAGAGAGAAGGTAATACCCGGTACTTCGATTGGTCCATGCTTCCCGCGAAAACGGCCCATCCAATCGCCGTGACCGCGTAATTGTCGGCTATCAGGCCTCGCAAAAACGACCCTGACTTGGACCTCGAGTCCCACGAAGCCGCCCCTTCGATCGACGTTCATCCGACGAGCACGCACTTTCCTTGACACGTCTTCCTTTTAAGTCGTTCGAAAATATCGTTAAATATCCTCGCTAAAAAAATAGATTAACGTCTCTATCGGAATCAGATCTGCTGCCGTAAATCAATTATTTTAATCAAACATAAAATAATAGAGATACATTTTTTGTAATCATTCCAACATTTCAGCTTTTATAATCAAAAATTCTCGGAAGAAAACTAGTATAAGTTAAATTTCCTTCATTTCGATAATTTAAAGATATTTATTATTATTGTAATTGTTATAGTTATAGTTTTTATTATATTAATTCTAACTTGATAAATCGAATAAAATACCATTCAAAAAGCCATTCAAAAAGCCATTCAAAAAGCTTCTCTTTGCTTCTCTTGAAGCAAGACGCATTTCTACTTTGTTACATACTTCGAAATTACAACATTTTATTTATGGCAATATAATTTATAATTTCACAATTTTTGCGAGATTCGCGCCCCCCTGACATCGCTCGTCACATCCGAATGTATAAATAACTCTTTCACGCAAGAAAGAAAAGGGAGGATGGGCGGCTCATAAGTGGCGGGTCGATGAGACGCGGCGGGGTGAGGAACCGAAGTGGAGGAGGGCCCAGCGACCTCTGACCCCCTTGGGAACTGTGAAGAGCCCGAGGGCAGCGTGCAGCCGAGAAAGGGACTTGAGAATCCGACCGGGAACCACCCGGCCCAAAATACTTGCACGCCGGTTACACCGCCGCCAGCGTAACCACTGGCGGGCCCAACGGGCCCCAATCGATTGCGAATTAATTCTTCGCGAGAAACAATCGAGTTCTAAAGATGATGATGATGATGATGATGATGTGTGTGTGTGTGTGTGTGTGTGTGTGTGTGTGTGTGTGTGTGTAAATTAAATTAACATAATATGAAAAGGAAAGTAGTATTATAAACAGTTGAAAGTAACGTAATAAGTAATGTTAATAGCAATACAGACGAAAATATTATATTATATTTTATATTTGTAAAAATATATTTATATTTAAAAAAATGTGCATATATAAAATTATAAAAGTTATTGAAAAAAAATATCTAAGCTCTTGGATCTTATCTTTCAATGCTTATGTTTTATCATACATGTTTTTCATTATTCATCTTAATTTTATGTCAATAAAACATTCGTGCAAAAAAAAATGAGTAGTAAGATAAGTAATAAGATATTCGGGTTTCTGAGATCTCCATCGTGTTAATGATTTCTTACTTAAGATCAAACAGATATTTTTTAACAAAAATGACCAATCATGCAATAAACAAGGATCAAAGAACATCATATATACGTCGATCCATCAATCGAAAATGAAAATAATGTTCAACGAAAGTTCTGGCAGAAATCTCTCCAGTTTTTCCGACCAAATACAAAACAAACATCGATTCTCACGAGTAGCTACGAATCTTGGCTCTCATCCTGGTTGGCGCGTACATATTTTCACCTTGATCCTGGGCAAGTAAGGATTTAAGAGGGACGAGAAGCAAGCGAGGCACAGAAAATGCGTGAGCGTGTAATGGTGATTGAATGCGGCTAATGGCCGTCTCGTACGGGACTTTCCATACAGCCCCGCCAAGATATACGTTATGACCGCGGCATAACATTTACCGGGTGGTAAACAGCCACGCATAAACTTCAACTTAAGTCCTCTTTCAAGAGAGGGGAAGAAGGGTGTTAGGGAAAGAGAGCGTTCATCGCCGACCTGGTTCTCCATCACTTGGAGAACACAGTTCGAGGAACTCGAATGATAGCTTCGTCTTCATGGTAAACGACCTTACGGAAGAAAAGATAAGAATATTCCCGCTAAGAAACTTCTCAAAAAATATCCAGTTTTGTAGCGTTAATTTAACATTTTGAGAGGAAGATGTTTCCCAAATGATGTTTCATGCACTTTAATTTCCAATTTAATTTACAAATTTAATTTACTCAATATTAATTCTCAGTCTTCTTAAGAAAGAGAAACGATGACAAGTATCCAATTTATTATATTTTTAGAAAAATTTAGGAGATTTGACTTTCCCTTTGTTGACAGTGTTCTCGCGTTTTCTAACGGAATAAAAGTAATATCAAGAGATAATATCAAGAGATTAAGGGTAGTTTTTCGAAAAAAAAATTCCTCATCAGTGAATTTTTCATCGCAGCAAAATTTCAACAATACGACTGATCATTATTAATGCGCCACGCACGTTTTACGATTTAATTGCGCTCAGATCCCAAAGCTGGGATCCAGTGCCCTCTGATTTACGACTTCGGGTCACTTACAATTAGAACAATTTGTCATGGCACACGGATTGCACGATGAGTTCCGATTACCCCTTCCCTATACAAAATTTTAATTCTCGCACAACCCTAAAAAGATTTTTATAAAATCGATTCCAATCTAAAATAAATCGCAACGAAAGTTTTCTCGTTCGCGAATTCTCAGAGAGGACTGATTTAGCAAAAAACATTTACAACAATTATACATATATGGCAAAAGAAAAGAGAAAATCGAAGGACATGAAAATGAAGAAAAAAAAGATGGCAGGGGCAAGACTGACCCATGACCCAAGAGTTCTGACGCGAGTCTGATTCCTGAAATGTTCGCGCGCACCCTGTAATCACGACTGAAGGTCTGGTCGGGCCTTTTTGCCCATTCTCTCTCTCTCTCTCTCTCTCTCTCTCTCTCTCTCTCTCTCTCTCTTCTTCTTCTTTTCCTTCCTTCTTCGGATCTTCTCTGTCTTCCATGGACCCGCAGTGAATATCTATAATTTAAATCTCGCTCGAGCATAAGTGGCAGGAAATCATTGTAATTAATATGGCGTACATGCACGTGCGCCCGTGTAAGTGCACGAGAATATGCGTGGCTCGCGCCGAATCGACAAAGAGATTCGACTCTTTAATTCCCAAGGAACGTACGAAAATTTGTATACTGTCATTTAAAGAGTTTGTACACGTGTCAATCAAAAATTTCTAAATAATGTAGTATTTAAAAATAAAAATATATAATAATTAATAAATAATTAGTAACTATAATATTAACATTTATTATTATTATCATTATTATTATTAATTATATAGTATACAGTTAAAAATCATTAGAATCCCACTTTATACGATTTATAATTTTATATGTCATATTAACATATTATACATTTTAATATACAACACACACACACACACACACACACACACACACACACACACACACACACACACACACACAAACTATATTTTCTTCCATCTCTCTCTGATTCCTAAAGCCGGAAGTAATGATGATAATATGATGATAATATATATCAATTTATATCAGTGAATAACGATTCATAAATTATTCACAAGTTTATAATAGTCACAATTACTATTGCTTTTGTTAAAATTAAATTCACGTTTCCGAATTACGACATCATTATTGTAGAAAAAATGAGGACTAAGGAACGACTAATCAGACGACGTAATGATTGTATCGTAGATTTACGGCATGATAATCAAGATAAGGTTATGATGAGTACTGTCACACAGCCGTTATAAACAAGCTTATCACGATCATCACCGAGAGATATATTAGGGATAGTACATCAAGCAGGATTTTCCACACGATTAGGCGTCCTACATGTAGCTCGACTGACAAGATCATCCATTTAGATGAATGAACGTCACTTAATATGCCAATGACATCAAATTATTGTGCATTATAATTATGATCTCTCTTTTTCCAATGATTTGAAGCTATTAAGTCTGTTCAATAAGCAAATATAGCTGAAATTTTTAATGCAATCATGTTTAGAAAAAAGATAGTTTAAACATAGCTAAAAATTTTAGAGATAGCTTTGCCTCACAAATGAATATAATTAAATAATGAGTACTGTCACACAGCCAATATGATAGTATTACTACATTTTTAAAAGTAATTAAATAATTTTTAAATGTCAAAAGATGTAAAATATTATGTTAAATATGATGTTAAAATTTAAAAAATTAACTTAAAACTCTTAAAATGACGAAAAATGATTATTTTTTTAATATTTACATATCTTAATTACTAACATTTATTATATTGTTATTAATTCTTTTTTCATATCTTTTTAATTTACATCGATTTTTTAAATTATTAACTAACTAATTAGTCAGTAACTAATCAGATCCTCTATGAGATTGCAGAGAATATAATTAGCTTTATATATAACAAGTTTTGTATAATCTCTAAGATATGATAGTGTCATGCAAAAATTATGATGAAGTAGACGATCAAGTAGACTTAACGGAACCGAAATGATATAACAGCACAAATAAACATCATCTATACATATGAAGAATTATTCCCATCTAGAACTCGGTATCAGATGTTATCTCTCGATAACGGATTATACGATTAACGTGAAAATTGAAAAGAAACGTGCGTGCTTCTGATAGAAGAATAAATCACTAATAAATATTATTATTGCGTTTCAACGACATTGATGTGTTCTCTATCTGTCGAGACGATTTTTAATTCTGTCTTATAATTGATCAAGAAAAAACGTACAGCAGGGGAAAGTGGAAGATAATTTTCCTTTTTCTTCGAGGTTCTCGCGTACCGTCTGCATTACGAGCGGCATAAATCACGAACGTGCACGCGAGTGTGAGTGGGCGGAGAACCGTATGGTACCACATAACCGCGCGCCATAAATTTGATACATATTCATTGTGGTTCGCTTCAACGGTATGAACTCGATATACCTCGCGTTCGGTGGCCTTCTCCTCTTCTTTTCTCTTAAAAATTTTTCATTGTTTATTTCTTATATACCCACAAAATATTAGTATATCGTTTTTACATATACATATAAATATACAAATAATAATAATAATATATATAATCAATATATAATATATTTATACATATTATATTCTCTATAGAAATAAATTGTTTATATTTTCTCAATTTTCTCAGACTATTTTCCACAAGATCGAAACTCTTGATATTCAGATTCTTTTTTCAAGCATATATCCTATTATTCGCTTTAAACATTTAAGATACATTTTTTTAATATGATCTACGCGCAAAAATCCGACAAAAAGAAAAAGCCAAGGATATCAAGTGTAGGCCTAAATTGCATAGCGGCTAGCCAGCGATATCTCGGATCTCGCAATTACTTTTTAGCCACGAAGCCAATCTGATTCCCATTCTCTTGCAAAAGTGCGATCTCTCGACCGCCTTGGAAGATTTCACTGCCCTACGCGCGTTTCCCTTATGACTTCAAAGTCTCGAAAATCTCACCAATCAATTGAACCCCACCACAGAAGTGTTTAACAGAAGTAATTCTGTCGAATTTATACAGTATTCGTTAGAACTCTTCAGATTTTCTTCACAAATGTCATACAGGCAATATAAATTATGTAAATTATATTAGTACAAAATTTATATATACATATACATATATATAATATATTATATATATATATATATATAATATTATTTGTTATATTTATCTTATAAATTATATCGTATGAATATATATTTATGTATATATCTAAAAATATATATCTCTATACAATAATATATTTTCCAATTATTCGTCCAATCGTAACACAAATGATAACTACGATATCTTACTCGGCGTTTACACTCTACTCGGATATTCACACGAGCAGCAGTCTCACATTGTTGCAAGATAACAGCATTTAAAAGATATCGGGACGATGAGGGATCATTTCATCAGTCATTGTTTATGTAGCCAATTATTGTGCCATTCGCTCACCCCATAGGGGTGGCGTATCGCTTACAACAAATCAATTTGAGGCACATCTCGCCTCGGGCAAGGGGCTTAAACATCGCCATCCCGCTGCGCAGACAATGCTCTTCGTCTCGAGCCAGCGCGAAGCGTCCCATCACGCCCTTTCTCAGTGTCGTTTTTTCGTCAGTATCCGCAAATACTTATTGATATCCAAATATTAGCGATAAATATTTAAAGTATCGATAATTGAAAAAAAAGTTTATATTTTATATATATATATATATATATATATATATATATATATATATATATATGATAAATTAAATTGATTAAAATATATTAAAAAATTTTTTTTTAATTTTTTTATTTTACAAACAGATATTTAATTAAGAATAATAATAGAGATTGAAGTTGGAGCAATAAATTGAATATCCGAAGACGACCCGTTAATGAGCATAGCCTAATGATTTTACGACGTTGTTAAACGTAGAAATACCTATTTATATCGCGTATTTTAACGACCGATGCCGTGTTTCGATATACTCAGTTATTACCTAGCATCGACATCCCTATCATTCTATCTCATCTCCAATCGGTCAATGCGCTCGAGAATAGGAATCTATTAGCTGCCGCTTCTCTTCATTCTTTTCTCACGATGCTGCACGATGGTAGCCGATTAAATTCCTAAAGAATCTTATAAAGCGTAAGGAAGTTAATTTCGAATAAAATATGAAAGGCGATAAGAAAGTTGGTTACGAATGTCGCAAAGCTAAGAAAATTAATTAAAATTTTGGATCATTAATTCTTTCTTTTCTTCTTTTTAAAATTATCATAACAAAATTTTCATGTACACTGTTGGAAAATTTGTGTTAAATTTAACACATTTCACATGTCCCAAATAGTCCACTCAAATTTTTATGTTAAATTGATGCAAGATGAATATATTAGAAAATAACGCGAACATTATGTAAAAATTATTACAAAAAATGTAACACTTCAACATTATTTAGAAACAATTTGTGGAAACATATTTTTTCAATAAAATTAACATTTATAATAATCTATAAATGATTATTTATAATAATGTAATGATATTTGTGTAATGATATTTATAATAATGTTAAATTTACACGTACTTTATCTTTGATTCATTTATTTTAAAATTTGTTTTCAAACTACATTATTTTAAGTTATTTGTTCACTTATTCATAAATTATGTTATTTTTACACTAAAAAAAGTTAAATATCAATTTAACAAAATATTCAAACAACAAAAACACATTATGTTAAATTAACACTCGGATATGTTACACAATTTAACACAAAAATTTTAACAAAGACCATTTTTAACACAAATACAAAATATTTTTTACTGTATAATTTCGTTTTCCCAATTAATTTTATTCATTTTATTTTATCTGTCATTTTTTAAATATATTTGATACTAATAATGTAATCATTCTTCAATAATTAAAAAAAATTGTTTTTCTTAAAATTTAATGATTTCTCTAAATAATATTAATAATGGTTTTCTTCAGTATAACTGATACAATCGATCTAATTAATTATTAGAACACAACTAATTGACGAGGGGCCGCTAATCACGGATGAAATAATTAATGACGGTCGTGCTGCAAGAATCGATCACTGACCAAGTCCTGTCTGAGAATGCACCCTGAACGAGGTGCATATCTTCGTCGTTCGCGTCACGAGATTCGCGCAACTAATTAGCATGCTAATTAAGCGGCGCCGACGTCTTTAAAAGAGTCGGCGTTATGCTTCCCATTCGGTTCTCCTTGAGGTCAAATCCTTTTCTTCTCTTATCCTTTCTTATGACAGCAAGTTAGCAGAAAACAAGGAGATCAAAACGATCGTTTTTATCGCTTCATGAGAAACGATCTGTCAAATAGTTGATCACGAGATACATTAAACCGAAATTTCATAAAATTAAGCTTTAAATTGCATGGATCAGAATAAAAATTTTATATTATATTATCTCTGTTTTATAGTACATGTAAAATAGACTAAAATAATATTTTTATTTTATTGTATAAAAATCAATTAAATTAAATTTTATTGCGACGAGGAGAGATATTTAAAAACATAATTCTGAGAAATCTCAGGAATTTAAAGATTTCTTCTGGTTATAATCATGCAATTCACGTATTTCTCCAGACGGGTTTGCAGTTCGTTCGTAAACGTTCAGAAATAAGCTGTCGTCGACGTATAACGTATAACGTCCCGCTCAGGTAGATCACGTCATAATTTTCCCAGGAGATAGCGTCACAATAAAGTCATTAATTGGGACATTAAATCCCAATCGCAGAATTGAGCATTAGAGTTTCATGAATGTATCTAACAGCGTCAATTAAGAGCCGCTTCGAGAGAAGGCTTGTTAATTAAGATGGCTTAATAAGGTTTCTCTTTTCATTTTACTGTTTATTGTCGTACATCATGCTATCTCAAGCGAACTGTGTTCTTACGTTAATTGTACTTTCGAATCAAATTTCACATATTTTAAATCCAAGACCATCGCTGCTCAGAGTTATTTATCCAAATGCTGACGCTTATGCTTTCTAATTGAAAATATATAAATTGTAATTATAAATAATTGTATTCTATATTATATATAAGCTATATATATATATATATATATATATATATATGAGAAATAAAATATTTTTATATATAAGTTGTAAAAAGTTAATAAGTACATAATTTATATCAAAATAAATTGAAAAAAAGATAAAATAAAAACTTGGCGAAATTGTAAAATTTATATTAAGATATTAATTTTTTAATTATATTAATTTTTTTGAATAAAAATATTATTAATATAATGTGATCATTATAATAATTATATTAATTTAAAAAAATTTTTAGGGAAAAAATCTTATTTTTGAAAAAATAGAAAAAATTAACTTTTTGTTACACGTTTAGTTTATTACATATTATATATATATATTTATTATATCTATGTATTCTATGTTTTCGTGTATATATGTTATGTCATATAGAAAGAAACAAATAATTTGCCTGAGAAATTTTTCAAAATGATGCTCGTAAGAATAGAGAATTTTTTTTCAAGCAGTTCTCACGATTTTTTTATCTGAGCTGAATAAGCGAAGAGGTCTCGTTACGAAAAGTCATAACTCTCGGTGTGTCGGTGGTGGCTGGGTAATTTCGATGTCGAAAATCTACGCCGCGGCCGCGAGACGAGAAACAAAAAAGAGTTAATTCGCGGCTTTAAAGCACGAAGAAGGACGTTCCCGTTCCCACGTCTTTTCGTCGGACCGCGACCTCGGCACGCGAACTCGCATCTCTCAAAGATCTCTCGGAAACCCTTTTGAAGGATAATCAATACAGCAATCACTTCCTTGTTTATTTTATCAGTTGTTATTGGATATTTTATCAGTTGGTATTGCCTTTACTTATATGTTCAATTGTATATTTGTTCTTTTGTACTTATATCTTTATTTGCAAGCAATCTTCATAACACTAGAATAGAATATATGTAAGTAAAATATTTGAAACACTTACCATCTGGAACTTGTTTGCAAAATCTGGCGAACATCATCTAGCTTGTGAAAGAACGTATTTCTGCAACAGAAATAAAAATCACAGTTTAAGAAATATAATTGTAAATATAATCTTTTATATATACGTTATCATAATAAAATACATTCACAAAATTTTTCCTTTTATTGAAATAAAATATTCATAGAAATTATGACACTCTCTTATAGCTCCTTCGCATTTTTAATACAAACTTAGGAATTTATTATTGGTATTATTAAAAATAAATGTAAATGCATCTACAATCAATAAAATAATATCGCTGTCTATGTTTTTTAAATAGAATATGGAACTTATTAAGGAATTATATTCAGTTTTCCTCTTAAAATTGCGTGACGCTCGACTTAACTCGATTTTATTTGACAATAAAACCGCGTAATTGCATCATTCTATAATATCGTAGAATTAACGCTTATGAAACGAGAGCGATCGGACACGCTCGCGAGACCTGCAATTACGCGGGATCCATAGTTGACTATCAAAACTCATTAGACTCGCTAAAATAATCTTCAAATACAGGGAAGATAAGGGAACAACCACTCTGTTTGGCTCTAGGCGATAACGTTGAATGGGACGTTCTTCCTCATAACGCTAATGGATCCAGAAACTAATAATTACGAAATTCCCTTGACTAATAGATAACGACAGATGATCTATCTTCAACCGGTGGCCTCGAATGTCAGAATTTCACGCAGTAACCTGCAAATTTATCATTTTAATTGCATCATGCCGAATGACGTTTTAGATTAGTCGTCAAATAATTTTTTTAAACGCTCTTCAACTCTCTTTCAAATATTACATGTGCACACGTACGTGTGTGTGTGTGTGTGTGTGTGTAAAATTAAATAATTTTAAATTTAAATTAATATAAATTGTTAAACAAATTTTTCGTGAATATAATACGGTTAATTTCTCTTGTAATTTTTTTATAATTTATTCATATTTAAATAAAAAGATTAAATTTCTTTTTTAGTATATAAATTAATATAATATAAATTTCATACACACATCACATATTAAATAAAGTTTAATGAAAAATTCAGTTACATGTAATTAAATTGTGCATTCTCAATCCTTCAGTTAACATAATTACATGTTAATGTATATTATTGAAAAGGTCATGAGAGAGAGAGAGATATCCGTTCATTTATAAGGGGTTCGCGGGGCTCATGTTTACTTCATGTAATTGCGTTTGACAAGAGCGTGAGGATACGGCCGTTAATTAATATCGCTAATTACGCGGAACACGGAGAAATATCACGGATTCGGTATGCTCTTCTTTGCCTCTTGTGCCCTTCTGATCCTTCTCCTTCACTATTCGATTCTTGCTTTATCCTGTTTGTCGCATATAAGTAACAGATTAATGCCGGCAATAGTAAGCTCGACAGCTTATGCAAATGTGGGTTCAAAGTTTATAACATCTAATTAAGTACATTAGCGTATTCCGTGGGGACTTAATAAAATTCAGCATTCGGGGACCGGTTTCTGTGTTTTAATCGACTCGCAAAGAGAAGGCGGGAGTTTTGAATAAATTCGTTAAATTTTGATAAATTATTTTCTTTATTTCTTTTTTTATTTCAAAATACAAATAAAAAATAAAAAAATAAAAAATAAAATAAAAAAAAATTATTGCGTTAAAATATTTTTAATTACTTATTATATTATTTCTTCTTTTCAATAATTTAAAAAGAAAAAAAAAGAACAAAATATCCAAAATTAAAGTTCCAAAAATTAAAATAAAAATCAAAATAAAAAGGTTAAAATAAAAGAGTTAAAAAAAATCTTCATATTCTAATTAAGATAAAATTCTTTTGTATTATTTATTGTACTATTTTATATAATTTCCTTATAAGACATTTTACTTTAATTTTATCATTTCTTCAGCAGAAATGTAAGACTTTCAAAAAGTCTATCTTTTTAATTAAATTAATTTTTATATAATTTTTTACTAGGAGTGAGCAAGAAGCATAACTCAATTTGCAGACATGTAACTAGGAACTAGAAAACGAACACAAAATTCGAAGTGGTTGCTTAAAGACCCGAAGAGAAAGTTTTGCTCAATTTTTGTCTCACTGTCAACAGGAAATCCAAAAGCGAATTAAGATATACATATATCACACGCATACATCGCTCGGCTATTTAATATAACCAGTTCAAAGCTGCCGGCAAAGATGCTATGATCCTTTTCTTTTTTTTGCTTTCTCTTTTTTTTTTCTCTTATCCTCTCCCTATTTCTTCTTCTTTCTTGATTCCTAGAGACAATTCTTGACCAATACAATCCATTGTGATTATGATTGTTATCACTTTAAATTGAACATTACTTCTAGATTTTAAAGTTTGAATTGTAGGAGTCATATTAAGTTTCATAAGAGTTTTTTTTATAAATATAAAAATACAATTTTTTTTATAAAAATTTAAAAAATTTGAAATTTATTAACTGATATACTTATAAGACATTAGAATAATAATGGAATAAAAAGAATTTTTTCGAATAATCTTGGATTAAATTACTCAGTTTAATTTAATTTATCTTACATTATTTTATAGATACTTTATTTCACGACTTTAATTTAAAATTTAGRCTTTATACAAAATTTTTTAATTTMTAKAAATTAAAAAATTTTGTATAAAGYCTAAATTTTAAATTAAAGTCGTGAAATAAAGTATCTATAAAATAATGTAAGATAAATTAAATTAAACTGAGTAATTTAATCCAAGATTATTCGAAAAGATTCTTTTTATTCCATGTGCACAAAGGAGATATAAGGCAAAAAAGATGCACATCGTATGTATGGGAACAACGGAAATGAGCAACACGTGCGACTACCTTTATAGCGGTAAAGAGACACCAGGAATCGCACGTCGGATACGGTTTAACGTTCGTTAGCCTCTTCCATGAGGACCGGAAGCCAGCCTCCTCTCGCCACGAGAGAGGTGAACGTCCGAGGGCTTCCCTCAGACGAGCACTGTTAATGATCTTTGAGATGTATTCTTAGGGATGATCTCCCCTATGTCTCTTCAAAAAAAGATTGATATTAAATATCAATTCATTGGATAAAAAAGAATCGAAATTATTCTTAATAAAATAGAAAAAATATATATTAATATATAGAAATATATTAAAACATGTAAAACATGTGTCGGATATATATTAAGATTTGTATTGAATTTTAATTGCGAGATGAGAATGTTGTGTGACTTGTAATTTTATTAAAATAAATAAATAAATTTTCTTGTAAGCCTATTTTAATCTCTTGATTGTAACTTACAATTAGACTGCATTTTCATTTGGATCCTAAGTTTAATTTTTAATTTAACACAGTTTTTTATTCGAGTTCTATTATTTATTTTCAGCTAATTCAACAATCAAGATGAGTTATAACGGTGTTTTTACCGAGTATATCGAGTACATATGGTGGCCATAAGGCTGTCAATGACGGCCTTGATTTTTCACAACGTTAATGCGCCAATGATTATACAGGTTGGACCACTTCGGCGTGGCCTACTTCGCACGGATGTTGCGGCGCATCGCATTTAAACGAGAACGCGTACATAAAGAATGTGCATCGCGCTAAAAATCTATCAATGTTGCCTTTTTGTAATATGGCATAAAGTGACAAATAAATACACCAAGACGAAGTTTACTTGACGAAAGAATCCAGTACTTCTCTCTCAAAAAGTCTAATTATCATACTTATATATTTCCTCGTTATGTATTTTTATTGTATCCTTAAGCGGATGGACACTAGCTGAATATGAGAAAACTGCAATTTTAAATAAAGATTCCAGTAAATATGTACATGTTTGCTTCTTCATTTGGAGCCTCCGTCTCCGTAATTCTAGCATAAATACACATAGCATTTGTATACACATCATATGTATAAACATATTACATTTTAAAGAATATGAGAAGACACATATTCCGGTCGAAAGTTCTTTTGAAGAAGGGTCTGCACGTACAAACACAGGAAGATTTTATCAGAATCCGCAGTCTCTCCAGGCCATGACAGTGAAACCAAGAAGAAAAGATTGGACATTATATTTATATTTCAGAGATCATCCGGATGACCTGATCGATCAGCACAACCACGTACGTATGGTAAACTACCGAATAAAATTTTAATAGAAAATTTCTTTTTGCGTCAACAGCACATTTTATTATCTAACGGTATCTTAAAAGGAAGATTTAATATATGTTTGAATGTGTGTTTAAATGTGTGCAAACACACATTTAAAAGTTTCAAACATATAATAAAAAAAACGTAACTTAATATAAGATATAAATAGTAATAAATGTAATAAATAAAATCGCAAAGAAAAATAATTTCATAGAAATTTTCATTTTCTGTCTAATTTAATAAGAATCATCAATTTGATAAAATAGATCTTTCTGAAAAAATTTCACGTTTGAATAATCTTTTTAATGCTGGCTTTATCGATTGCGACTTCGTGAAAAATAAGTATTCTGCTTCGACGAATCAAGGCATACTCCCAGATCGAAGATATTCGTTGCACATCTCGTCGTTGCGTTTTAACATTGTTACGTCGCTCGAGCGGTCAGACGGACGATTCTCATTAATTATCGAGCAGATTTTGAGGCCCGTCGTGCCTCGTTAAGCCCACCACCGCGCAATCAATCTCGAGCAGGTCCCGTCCGCAACAAAGAACCGGATCGCGTGAGTGAAGCAAGAGAATAGCCTGGAAAAGAGAAGTGAATTCTCTTTTCCCGCGTCTTTTTTCCTAACGATAAGACACTGCTAAGCTATTTTATCTTTTCACATGGACATTGATTGGTATTTTATTTAAATACTATGAACATTGACGTCCTAAATAATTTAAACAATTTAAAAAATATCAAAATTATTTTTGAAAAAAAAAATGTACGCAATATTGTATTCTACAACCAAATATTTTGTTAATAATTTTTCTCAAGATATTTTCAACTTCTTTCTCTAACGATTCCATTTATGTTGAAAAACCATTTTCAAATTTCGCGATTCGCCTCAGAAAAAAATGTGAAAATTCTCACAAAATAAAACATTAGTTTTATTTTTTTTGTTAAATTTATTATTATTCTTAGAAATTTATTAAATTTGTTATTTTATTATTTTACTCTATATGTTGTCGCGCTGTATTTAAATTTACGAATTTGGAGCGAGCCGGATTGAGGAAGTAAGGATTCGAATTTCGGCCATAAATCCTTGTGATCTTCGCGCGATGCGAGAGGTCGAGATCTGCCTCATTAACATTCTCTTTGTCTCTGTCGTTCTTTCCTTTACAATCGTCTTGCGCCCTGAAAGATCTCGTCTTCCTCCTCTTTTCCTTCTTCTTTCTCTTCTTCCTTCTCTTGTTCATCTTTCTCATGTTCTTTTTCTTCTTCTTACCCTTTGCTTCTTACCAACCGGTCAACTTTTAGTAGCGTTTTAGTCGTCCTTCCCGCTGCTTCCCGCTGCAGTTCATTTTCTCCTTTTTTTCACGTGACAAAATGGAAAGGAGAAATGGCGTCGTATGAGCAAAGTCCTCGGCAGTTTGTGCGTCCTTCAGAAGGATCTCCACTGTTCGAAGAAAATACTCGTATAATATTTAAATATAATCGTATCGAAGAGAGAAGAATTATTCTCAAGCTAGTTCATTAACATAATAATTTGTGAAATTCATCGTTGCTCTAAAAAATGATGCACGTATAATAATAATTTGTGTAAGCTATTGCTTGAAGTGAAATGATTCGCCTAGGTCGCCGCGCGAAGTTATTCAATCTGTTCATTTTTAAAAATAAATTTTGTAATTAAATCTAAAAAATCAACCAAAAAAAATTGCAATTTTGCTAAACCATATAATAAAATTATAAAAACATATAATATTGTGAAGCTCAAAATATTAAAATTGATGAGAATAGTGAATTTTTTCTGATTTTACACAAATATATATATATATATATATATATATATATATATATATATATATATATATATATGTATATTTTACAATTATATATATTAATAACTTCTTGAGAAAATCTTGTAATGTAAATCGGAGTCACTAACGAGAAGTTCGTGAGAAAATTTGCTGGATATAATTCTAAAAATTACAAAGAGTTCTTTGCTACATATATTACGTTTCGTATATGCTTTTAAAATTTATTAATAGAGATATTTTTATGATGTACATATGCGTGTGCGTGTACTAGAAAAAAAAGGAATATAAGAGAATTTAATAATTTATGGATTGCACTAAAGACTATTGCATTAAAGATGTGAGAAAACTTGATCAGAAACTATATAAGGAAACTTGATGATTTATCTTGACGATTTAAAAACAACTCTAGTTTATTTTAGAAAAAGAGATTTACTCCTAAAAAAATAGCAGAAAAATTATAAATATAATATATACTTATCACTTATATATTTTATAAATTTTTAATTCTCCTGTCTTAAATAATCTCACTGTTAATCGATTATTAAGCAATTATTATTAATCATTACAAAATATCCTTTTCGAAATATTTTCTTTTAGATCAATAAAACGATACAAAATGTTTTATTTCTTATAATTAAAAACCATATTCTTTAATATGTTTTAAAATCATGCTGTAAAACGGTCGTAGAAATGCGTACAATTACAATGAAATAATAAAATTTAATTTAATTTCTTTAAAGTAACCATGTTCACGCATTTACAACGTATATTTCTCTTAATACCGCATAGCCAATGAAAAAAAGATGCAGACGAAATCCCGTCATAGAATTTTCTCTCTTTCTCGTCTTTTTCCAGCGAAGATCATCATGTGCAACTTGATAAACAAGTTTACTCGAGGAAGCCAGTATCTTATATACATGCTTACACTGGGTGTCCCAAGCAGACTGAATACTAATTGTTAAACGTGCTCTGCAAAACAAAGCATGCTCGACTATTTCAGATGCGCTAAAAAAAAACGTTATCCTGCTGTGGGCACGATTTTATATATTTCTTTTCCTTTTTCAATTAAATTTAAAAAATTGAAATATTCTTATATTTTGTATG
>JANQDE010000043.1:472883-493729 GCA_037157785.1 Cephalotes varians
ACAGCATAATAATAATAATAATAATAATACATACATACATATAAATAATTAATAAATTTTTTCATAATAAAATTCTATCTGTTCCAAACAATTACATTTTAACAACTAATTAAAACGTTTGGCAAAGTTATTATATTGTAATAATTGTAGTCATCTTTTAAAATCATTTATAAATTTTATCGACGGATAAACACGTTAGAGAAGTGAAAATTCAAATGTCAACTATTTTAGATGCCAGAATTATCTCACCCATAAACCCTTCTATACTTTCAAGTATGATAACTTTCAAATAACATATCTTGGTCAGTATACATTACTTGTTATTTTCTGAACTCTGAACTTTCACACGTATGGTTCAAGACCAGCGCCAGTGAAAGGAGCTAAGAGAAAAAGAGAATTAAGACATTTTCGTTTGGAGAGCTATTTCAATTTCGAATCATCGTACAAGAATTCTAACACGTCGATCTCGAATATTAAGGCTTCTGAGTAATCACCGGTCATATTGGACGTGAATCTTGACATCATAAGCGATAAATGACACATTAAAGTTTCTTGCATATCATTTATAAATAAAGAGAAAGCATCTATTTTCAGTGTTTTAAAGCAATCTCATCAGTTTATTTTATCCAAATTCTCTTTATTTACAAAATTCGAAAATGATAGCGATTCAAGAGATTTTCTTAACTTTATTCGTCAAGCAATGAGACATTGGGGAGTTTTTGTAATATCATCTTTCAAATACAATAAACGTTAAAGTCATGATATTAAGTCAAAAGACGAAATTCATTGGACCTTTTGATCATAACTTTAACATTTACCGTAACTAAAAAGGTTTTTATTGCAAAAACTTCCTAATAATTTATATTTGAATTTAAATCCTACTTTCGAAGATCTTTTTAAGATTTGATTAAAGCAAAAATATTTGTTTTATTTGTCGCGGTAAAATTATTAAAATAGCAGTAAAAATTGTTAAATATTGATCAAGATTATAGATACATTATAGATATTATAAAGACTAATTTTAATAATTTAACACCTTAATGATATCTTTATTTTTATTTCGAAGCGTAGATGATAAATTCTCTCTCTCTCTCTCTCTATTATTGTTTATATTCTATTTTTTTATTGCATATATAATTTTAATGAAGAGTATCTTCACATCACATTAGTTTTTCAAAACTAATATATTTTATAAAATATATTTTATATTTTAAAGTATAAATGATAATTCCGCTTAGATACCGAAATATGTAACATTAAAGATGTATTTAAAATACTTAAAAGCCCAAAGAATAAACTAGGCTTAAATAATAAGAATTATTTCATACATAAGAAAATATTAAATAATCCTTAATCAATTAAGGAAAGTTTTTCCAAAGAGAAAGGGTGAGATCGAAATTTCTTCGATCAACATCCGTAATCGTAGAAAGATCTCACCAGCGCATTTAGCGACGGTTAATCATTTTTCGCACACGCAATTAAAGATATTAATTTCAGCATGATCGGACACGGCGATAAAATCGATTTTAGTGATCAATCGCGCGAACTCTCGCGCTAATAATTCGAGTCGCGATTGATTTATGTGGCTACAATGTTGCTCGCTTTCATGGTGTTTTCTTTTTTTCTCTTCCTTTTCTTTCTTTTTCATACTGGCAATTCGTGCAACACGCACGTTTGCTTTTGCATTCGCGAAGAATAAATGAACCAACCACATGACGCATCCATCTTCATTTGACGATCCTGGCCCAGGTATCACACAGACGTTTTTGCCGACAAGAATTTGTGGGGAACATTGATTTAGTTATTTTTCTCCAGTAAGGAAGAGGCGCGAGAAAGATAAATGATTTTGAATAAAAAGATCGATGTTAATGATATCGATTATAAGATTGAAAAATATGTCTCTTCAGAAGCTTTTCCAGAAAAATCTTAAAAATTTTTGAAATAGAGTTTATAGAAAAATTTATTAAATTTGTAAAAGTTTTATCAGTTTTTTGAAGATCAACTTGGGTAATTTATAAAATTTTATAATTTACATGAGAAATAATATTTATAAATTAATTTATAGAATTTACTTCATATATATTAGCCATTATTTTATATAACGTAACATTATAAGCAATTTATACTTATTTTCTAATTTATTGCATAATTTATAGGAAAGGGGACTAAGCTGTATGAATTAAGCTATAATAAATATAACAATAAATATAACAATAATAAATCAATTAAAAATATTTCGCGTACTTACTTGTGTATCACCCGTTGCGTCCAGCGACGTCGTCGTTCATATCGTATATTCGATGTATAGGTGTGTAAAATTTCGCGAACACTAGTCGCAAACTTTTATATGAACTACTATGGTATAATACTATATATAAAAACAATAACAAAATAGCATTCTCGAGAGTGACTTTTGAGACTTGAGACTTAGAATTCTTCTTCACAAATAAATTTGTCACTGTAGCTAGATGAACATTGATTATTTTTTTTTTCTAATCATTGAATTGTTTTCATTGAATTCTTACATACCACATGAATTTTAAATGTTAAATTAAATTTTAAACTTTCTCGACGTTTCTTTCTTTTTCAATTTTGACTTTTTTTATAGAACTTAACGAAGATCCCAGATATTCTTTTATCCCACAAGGTCGTCGGCCTAGAGACTGCAGTTTAAAGCGAGTTCCGCATCATTGGGAATTGCGGTACACACCCAAGTGTTCTATATAAGAAATGCAATGCTTGATTTCACTGTTTAAAATTTGTAGAGAAAATATCTTCAATAACTAATTTTGAAAACTGTTAATAATAATAACAATAAATTTCTTTTTCCCTTTTCTCTTACTAACAGATTTCTGTCTTGGAACTACCTTCTTTTTATAATTTCCTTTTTCTCAATAAATATTCTTATGTTAATGATCTTTTTCTTTCATAAAACTATTAAAATCTTTTTCTTCTTCCTCTTCAGTAACTAATTTTTTTTTATAATTAATTTCTTTCCCTTGTAACCAATTCTTTTTCGACAATTTATACATTTTCTTATTAATTAATAGTTTTTTGTCCTCTTCGAAAGTATATGTACATTTATATGTATATGAAAAGTATCGCTGATCGTAACGACGATCAGTATGCGTCACGACGTGGATTCCTGGCGTGCGCGTGTTTACACCGAACGTGATTCTACTGTTAAAACGACGAGATTCGCTAATCGTCTCTTTTTTCGATGAGCAAAAGAGAATCTTCTTACTTCTCATTCTCGTTTGTTCACTCGCAAAAAGTATCGTCTATCGATAAAACTCTGCGTAAAACGCCGATTTAAATATCATGCAGAGTTGAGGATTGCGATTGTACATAAGGCATTCTTAGGGTTCAGAGTATCCCTTACCTAATTTAATTCGAGATTCTGTCCAAAGCATGTTACTAGCAAGAGGAAAAAATTTTCGTGCATTTAATAATCATTATAAAATTTAATAATAAATTAAATAAATTAACTTTTAAGTAAAAATTAATTTTTCAATTTTTAGAAAAGTAATTAAATTAAATAATCTAACAATAATTAAAATTAAAAGTCAAAATATAAATATTGTTCATGTTATTAATAATTTGTATTAAGAAAAAAAAATAAAAGATAAGTTGTGTGTGTGTCGGCGTTAGACAAAGAATTGACAAATAAGAAAATTAAAATAACAGTAATTTCTATTAAAATTGTAATTTACATTAAATTAATTTTTTTTTTAAATAAAATTAATCTTTCGACAAGAAAATTATCAATTTGAAAAAAATAAATTTAAAAGAAAGATTATAATTTCTTTTATGGGATAATTTCTTACATAATTTTACCAGTCTCAAATAATTCCACCTATCTCATTTAATTCTACTACTATCATTATTATCTCCAATTTTATTATATTATTCTTGTTTGTTGTCAATTATTACTTTCACGTTGTTCCTACCGATTATCACTCCATTAAGTCCTGATATCCATGTCCATAATATCCTGCTCAATCATGTAAATTGGAAAATAAATGTTTTCCGTTATTCATTAAGTCAACAGTCTCTTTGTCATCATCAAATCACATTGATCAAAATTCCAATATTCACGTCGAATTATTCACATCAATTAAAAATATTATTTAGTTTTTCTGGTTTAATATAAAATATTATAAAACTATATCCCGATTTGATCAGTATGTTATTTTTCTACCAAAACTATAAATAATTCACTCAAAATCCATGTTGTACTCCAGCATCGTCATTTGTTGAATTATTCTCGATCTTGTTCTCAGTTAATAACCCAATTACGATATTCACATTGTCATTGTACTTCCGAAGACGATTTAAAACTTAGTCTTGCTTTCTTTTTCATCGAGTAAAATCCATTATTTCGGTGCGATTTTTGGAGTCTTAATATTCTTAAAGCGATTCGCGTTATCATTGGGAGCAGTCTAAGAAGAGGACTTAGAATTCGCGTAGAGTTGAGCGCGGGCGTAATAAGAGACTGCCTGCTGACGGCGGTAGCCGCGGTTCGTGCCCACGAGCAGCGGCAACACGGAGGAGAACAGGGCAGGGTGAGATGACCCCTCTCTTCTCTCGCATACACCGGAAGGCTTCAGGCCCGTTCCCGGTCCCGGCCACCGCGTGCGAGTGGGCCCCGCCGGCGAAGACCCCGCGGCGAATCCAAACGCTCGGTTTACTCCCTCTCTTTCGCGCGCGCTCTCTCTTGTCGCGATGAGATTCGCGATGTCGCAACCAGCAGACTAAGATCGAAAGGGGTCCCCACGTGTCAGAAGAACCTATCGACTGCAGTCGATAATAAAGCACCCCTGAGTAAAAGTCGTCTGTACATTGAAATACTTTTTTTACTTTTTAAGAGCCATCAATTATTTTCATTCTTTTTGAAAATTGATTTTCTTATCATTTCTTTCGTTATAATGAGAGAGAGAGAGAGAGAGAGAGAGAGAGAGAGAGAGAGAGAGAGAGAGAGAGAGAAGGCTCGTTGATAGAATATTTCTACTTCTTAAAGAATTCATTTCACAATTTATGTGATCTCTTCATAATCTTCTAATTTAATTAGAAAATATGTTTTCACAAAAATATAAATAAATTTCTGTTTCAAATAATTTGATTCTTTTGGTACTTACCTCATCTGGAATCAATCGATCAGAATGGGGGCCCGAGTTTTTTCAGTTTCCTTAGTAGTTCCGGTTTTGTTGCCAACGCCTTGTGAATAGACTCAATCAATACTTTAGTTTGATCGTAAGGTGGAAATGGCATGCCCTCGAGATTGTAAACATAAACAGCGCCCTTGACATCAGCGATCACCAGCTGATTCCCATTCGCCGTGAAATCAGCGGCAATCAATCTTGCTCCGTTCGTTGAAATCGTTACAGATGCTGGAATATGCGTTTTCCTGCGGATATCCCACACACAAATCTGATTATTCACGATGCTGGCGATGATAGTGGAACACGTAGGGCTCCAACAGGCGTTCTTTACGCACGCCATCGCTGTCGATAGAGTGATAAGCGGCTCGGTGAGACTCTCGGCCCAGATCCTGATGCACCAATCAGCGCCGCAGGTTAGAAATAACTTTTGACAAAAGGGCGAGAATTCGAATGAATAAATCGGACCGTCATGCGCCAGAAAACTATCCACGTGCTGACGCAAGTAATTCGTGGAGCATCGATAGACGCAACCTTCATCGGACCCGACAAAATAAATGTTGCTGATGGTGGGATGTCTCCGAAGAATGAGGGCACCCGGTTGACGACTGATAGGCACGTCGTAAGCCATGCAGTGATCGGTTCTGGCAACTCCGTTTAATTTACCTTCAACTCTATATAAGCGCATGATCTCTGTGGCAAAAAAATCTTCACCCAAACGATAGCAATATATCCGGCCATCTTGATCACTAGTGTAGATTTGTTCTTGGTAGTCAAATTGTTCGTCACCGCTCCACCATTGAACCTGGTGGAAAAATTAAATATTATTGGTCAATGTTGCATCATAGATTTCGTAATTAATAAATAAATTATATATGATATATTTTCATAGTATCAAAGTTAGAATAATAATGAGCATGATAATGGGCATCGCGATATATATATATATATATACACATATAAGTAACATTCTTACTTGCCAATGTGGCGAACAGGCTGTCGTTGTCTCCCTATGACTCTGCCTAATGATATTCACCTTCTTTGCGCTAACATCAATAACCTTCACACTTCCATCGTAGAAACCAATCGCCAAAAGATTCGGTCGTTCTTTGCTCCAATCGATATCGGACAGTGGACTGTCAAAAATGTACTCGCGGCCGGGTTGGCTAGGGTTCTTGGCGCACCAGATTAACAATACTCCATCCGTCCTATTGGACCCGGTTTTGGCACTATACGCAACAGCGAGGACGCTTGCGTTGGCTGGACTCCAACGAAATGCAATCACAGGACGATCACGCACCATTTCGCATGTGAATGTCCACAGCAAATCCAACCGATAATCGAATTTCAAATCCAGGGAATACGGATCGCGTTTGATTAAGCCAGTAAAGCGCTTTTGCGCCTCTGCGAAAACATTGTTTGCGATTATACGTTCCATTATGTCAGCAGCATCCAGGAATCCTGTCTCTCGGCAGATACGAGATAATTGCTCTTCGGGGTTCTGATCGGGGACTGTTTCAGGCTCGGGAAGCTTATACCGAAGTTCCTGTTATGGAAATATAAATAAAAATCTCTTTCATAAAAGAACTATTTCATAAAAATTTATTTATTTATTATTAATTTAATTTCTTTTATCAATGCTATTATCTTCTTCAAAATAAAATTCTCGAAAATTTCAGAATCTTTAATCTTTATTCTTATTTTTTTTTTATTTAGTCTGTACAAAAAACATTGTATGGCTATTGTTTAAAACCTTTTTTAAATATTTATAGATTTTTTCAGAATAATTTAAATCAATTTTTCGTTTTCGTTGAAAGTAATGTATAATTTTTCAATATGTGTGTGTGGAGATGTGTGTACTATATTTTTTGCTTTTTTAAAAAAGATGCATAATTGCTTCAAAAAAAAGTTTGTAATCGCATACGATTCTTACTCGTGCTTCTCGCATTCGCAGCATGGATTCTTTTGTGTGTACAATCACATGTCCATTTTTCTCTATCATCAATTCCGGTGCGGCGTAAATGTCCTGAATTACCCAATTATTTGCAAACATTCCTTGATTCTTGCGAGGCCTTAAGCCACAATAAGTGCCACGCGATTTTGTCAATACATGTATCGTCTGCGTCTCGACATTCAATAACTTCCGATTGGAGCCTGGTCCTACCGTAATGTATTCATAATTCTTATTTTCCCGTTCAATCGCCTGTCCTTCGGGCGTTTGTAAATCTCCTGTCATCTGGGGCATCTCGAACACGAAGAATGTCTGCGTCTCCCTTAAGGTGATCGTCACAGTTTCAGGACGTGTCGCGAATATTGCCGAGTCATCGCTGTAAATAAATACGGTCCAGCATTATCGTATCCTGCCATTTAAATCTATGTTACATAGTTTAAATCCATTTTAGATAAATTTCTCATAAAAATTCATGTTTCAAAATTGAATTTTCATCGTTTGAAATCAAAATGATATGAATCGTTACCTAGGCAGAAAAAATGGCGCCGGTGCAGCATCCTCGTCCTCCTCCATGGGCAAAAACTCACAAACTTGCGTCGACAGTAAACTTTCCATCTGCAAATCATCGGATGGAAGCATCGAGAAGGACTTAAGGAGAATGGAAGAACTAGTCCCGAGAGCGCTGACTCTCGAAGGAGATGTCATCAATTGGGAGCCGCTTCCGGTCTGGAGTAATCCAATGGTCTCCAAAGCGGTCATCTGGTTCTCGTCGATGGTGCTAAAAGCTGCATGAACTAACGGCTTTGGTGTGACGTCTACATTCTCGTGAATGACTCGAAGAGCCTGTCGTTGTTGTAGAAGTGCCGAAGCGACGTTCCGCTCGCATCCCGTCTTGCGGACTCGTCCAAAAGCGCTGAGCTTTACCTTGGACGAAGTAACGCTGGGAATTCTGGAGGATGTTCGTTGCGGCGATTCCAAGTCGCCAGTTTTCATTTTGCGAGGACTGAACAAAGTTGCACAGATCAAAGTTTCTAGAGCAACGTTTGGGATTAGATAAAGACACAAGTGCGGTTGAAAGCATTTACCGCCATTTTCCGCGATTCCTTGGATACGTGGAAAATGGCGGTAATTTAATCAATTTCAAAGAAAAAACGAAAGAGAGGAGAGTGAGACATATTTTGTAAAAAAAAGCGAAGAAATGTATTCTAAATACATAAAAAAAAATATTCAAACTTATAAGCAAGAAATAAGGGTTTAAAAAGACAAGACTCTGCACATCTTTTTTTATAACTTTCAAATATTCTTTTGTGCACTCTTTAAGCACTCTTTAAAGTGTAATAATTAAATTATATTGCGATAAATTATAATATACGTAACTTTCACTTTTTATTTTATTGAAATTACGGATCAATATTTGGTACTCAAATATTGAGTCAAGAATCTATTTGAATATTAAATTTGATCTTGCTGTATCTGGGAAGGTTTCGAAAAATTTCTACGCGGACTATCGTCGGATGTCCATCGTATAATGAGGGATTAATATCCGGACAACACAAAGTTTGAAATCGGAACATAAGACATCTTTTAAACGTTTCTCACAAAGATGTTTTTAAGACATGTTTTTAGACGTTATTAAATAAAGAGAATTTTCTATCATCATAAGAAATATTAATCCAGAAAATTGAAAATCGACCAATCAGAATGAAGCGGACTAAGATTAACGTTGTTCGATTGGTCGAAGCCTAATCCCCAATTAGCAATCAATTCTTATGCGTTATCTGATACGGGCTTAAAGATAGAAGCTCGGTGCAAGTGCAGATCTACTTGCTACACCTAAACCGGATAGCGTTTTTGCTCCCCTTTATACACATATGTAGTATTCTATATAATATTCTACCGTGATCAATAAAATTACTTGAAATAACGTAGCGATACTTCAGAAACACTAAACGTCGTAGGATCTACGCGACGCGCGTAGGTTGGCGATGCGAGCGAAAGGGAAGAAGAGAGTACACAGGGAAGCGTAAAGGTGGTGGGAGAAATGGGGAGGGGGGGTGGGGACAATGATGTGGTAACAGCTGTAGTTGCAAGCTTTTCGGAGGTTTTTCGATAGAACGAAATCGCATTAGTGTTTTTTTTATACGCAGCCCGTGAATCACGTAGCAGTTGGAAGTTGGAGCGTCGCGTCCAGCGTGAGTCCGCGAAATATCGCGAGACGTGGTTGCAGGCGCGTATTAACGCGCGGCGCGAACGAAACGGCTAAATGCGGTTGGTGGAGAATACGTACACAACCGAGCATTTCTGACGCGCCATGTCGCGCGTTCCCAGCTGATCCCACGTTTGACATATTCCCGCAGGCGTTCGACATCCAAAATTGCGTAATTACGAGGAAGATATAGCGCGCGTCTTGATGCGTGTTTCGGTCGTGATTTAATAAGATTCGAGCTGCTGAGAGAGAGAATGGCGGAGCTGGATGACTTATTTCACACGGATCAATATGTAGGCCCGGAGCGGCTTACCGATTTGTGCTACAGACTGATCTGCGAGAATCTCGATATTATCTCGGTAAAGGGAAAACGTGGCCACCGAATATTACGGAAGGGGATAACCTTTCCGAGCGAGATATGCGACAAGATTATAGAATATGCGCAACGCAGCGAGGCGACCGAGGATGACGATTGTTTTTTCTCCATCTTCAAAAATTTAGCGGCGACCCGACTGAAGCACGTTAAGATCTCCAATTGTAGCCTGACCGATACTTCGGTCCAGACGCTCGTCAGTCACAAACTCTACGATTTAGAACTCACCGATTGTAGCAATGTAACGGAACTCTGCATCGAGCATATTAATGCCAATTCGGAGAATTTACACAGTTTAGCATGTCATGGCACTTCGATGATCATACCTTCTCATTTAAATACCTGTAAGAAATTTGTATTCTGCAGTCTGTTCTAATATGATCCAACAAGTGGATTATTAATTAATCCATTTATAATCTTTTTTTTTTTTTGTTGCAGCCTCGTCCATCAATTACTACGAACGAGGATATGTTTTCAAAACTCCAAATTTAAAACGACTGGCATTAGGATATGTAGGAATACCTTCCTCGGAATATTTATTGCTCTTAGCAGAATTAACGAATTTAACACATCTGGACTTGTCTAATAGTTGTAACATTGATACTTTTGAATTTTATCATCTGGTACCAAATTTAGTATCCTTAGCTTTGTACAACGTTAAGATCAATACCGATCCAAAATCTTTTGTCAAGAACATCTGTCATTTGAAGAATTTAAGGTATATCGTATAAAGTTTTAATTATATAAATGATATGGCTATAACTTGTCTTGTATAAATTTCCCTAGATGTGCAAATAGGCGATACATAAAACTAAACTTGTTAAATGATAACTGCATTCCGTAGACTATTTATTTTATTGTTGAAAGTTTTTTGTTGAGATAGGATTATTCTATCTAAAGGTACAATCCAATCAATGCGAAGAAAACTTCCAAGAACTGCAAAATAAATGGTCTGCTGAACACAGCTAATATTTAAACACAGTATGGATTTACATAGAATATTTTTGCAGGCACTTGGATATTTCTCAGTCAAATTATAAACAGGGACAGTTTGATAATCCCAATAAGATCCTGTCTGATTTAGTGAACGGTTTACCCCAGTTGGTTTCTTTAGACATCGGCGGTACAAATCTTGCGGGAAGAGGAGTAGCTGAACGTCCCATCGATACAAATATCGAGGATACCAATTTTGGGCAGCTTTCTGATATACCAGGACTCGCATCTAGGATATATAAGCCATTACAATTTTTAGGACTTTATGGAACTGCTCATGGTGCTTGTAGAAGACATGACATACCGGCAAAAGTGGTGAGATATATGAAATGTTTCACAATGAAAATATCTTTTATTCATCTACTTATTTTCTCACGATTTGATCTAGGTGGCTGGTGATGCAAATGAAGATCAAATACTGATCGCAGCTCATGTTTGTATGGACAATAAGCAAGAATTATTGCAAAAAGTATTGAGTGATTTATATCACGTATTTAGATATGAAAATTGTCATAGAATGGATCAAGCGTTATGTACCGTTTTGGAAGCGATGGAAAAGCATCCAGCTCAGAAGCATATACAGATATCAGGAAGGTATACATATAGACGCGCATTCTATAATTTATAGATAGTCCATTGCCAAGAGAAGCGACTGTGATATTTGAGAAAGTATCATTAAACTATGCCGATAATTGCAACTTTAATTTTATAATTTTATATCACGTATTGTAGCGCCACGTTATTCTATATAGTAAAGATGAAGGAAAAAAATGAATTAGTAGCACGAATGAAGAGACGGATTATCAGTACTCTCCTTGCTGGTATGAGCACACATAGAGATGAAGAGACTATGATGCGGAACGGTTGTTTGGCACTATGTCAATTCCGCATACCACATGATGTGGTTTGTGTTATTTTCAATTTTTTAAATTTTGCATCACCGTATGATAAGATATTAGCTTTTCAAACTTTTTGCAACCAAATCGCAAAATTATTACTGAAAAGAAAAGTTGCATTTTTATTTACATTTCTATGTACATAATTTAATAAAAGAAAGTATAATTAATCACTTTCGGCAATAACGTAACTATCATTTATTTCTGTAGATGTCGAATTATGAAACTCTTGTAAAAGTGCTTCTACATTCAGCCAAACACTCGGAACCAGAAAGTTTTGTCCAAAGAATTGGCATATATCTATTGAACTCTTTAGCTTGTCAAGTGGAAGGTAAAGAGAAAAGATTACTCGGTAAATTAGGTTGTGTTAAAACTATGTTAGAACTGGTGGAGTACAGGGTGGAGACAAATATATTCGACGATGTATTAGAAGTCGCATGGTCGACTATGTGGAATATGACAGATGAAACATCTATAAATTGCCAACGATTCTTAGATGAGGAAGGCATGGCACTTTTCCTGAAGTGTGTACAGGTATGTTTTACAATATTGTCGCTACATAATGTACTTAGCTATAATTTTTACTTGTATGCATGTAATAATGTTCTCTGCTTTCACATGTCTAGCAATATCCACATAAAGAGGAACTGTTGAGGAATATGATGGGTTTGCTTGGAAATGTAGCAGAAGTCGAATATCTTCGAATCCATCTTATGCAGGAACGATATGTAACTGTCTTCGCCAATCTGTTACGCTCTAATAGCGATGGAATCGAGGTTTCGTATTTCCTCTTTCTTTTTTCTTTTTTATTATTTATTTATTGTAAATTATCTATTCAGTTTTATTCGAGCATTTTTGCTATCAAAATTTCTAACACGCTCACAAAAAGATACATTTCTCAATTTATATAGGTTCCATACAATGCTGCTGGTATATTGGCACATATGGCATCTGATGGTGTCGACGCTTGGACAATAGAAAAGCCAACTCGTAAAGAAGTTCTTAAATACATGGTGCAAGCGATCGAAAGTTGGGACTTAAATGCAGAACGTAATATCAATTATCGCTCGTTTGGACCATTATTGCGTCTGCTAGATGTGTATCATACTCCTCCGTGTCAACATTGGGCTGCTTGGGCTCTTGCCAATCTCACCAAAGTATACTGTACGTATGCAATATTAATATTAATATATGCTGAGTCTTTTAAAGAATCTGCTCCATTTGTCTCTTGCTATTTTATGCTTGATATGATATCGGATTTTTTAGCATTCAAATACTGTGCATTGGTAGTAAAAGAAGGAGGACTGGAAAAACTACATACAGTGATAGCAGATTCCAGACCATACGAACGTATAAAAGAACTTGCAAACTTGGTGATTGAAAATTGCTATCAATATGAGAGCCATTCCGACGATGTAAATGTTTCTCATTCTGCTTTAGATGCAGAATATAGTCTGGATGGCTAAAAAAGATCTAATAACATCATTATGCATGTTGCATAACTTATATCATCTCTTTAGACAAAACAAATTATAATTAATACTATAATTTGAACGGATAATAGCGGAGGAATAATTACATATAAGCGAGCCAGATAAAACATGAGTGTTACATTAACTTGATAGCAATAGGTCTGTTCTTTGTAGCTATACTATGTCACACTTTCTGCACTTAAAATGAAATAAGTATCTAATTAGTCAGAGAGAAAAAAACAATGAAAAGTACAAAAGTTTAGCTACAAGGACAAACCTATTTTTTTTTTTTTACAAAAGTGGAAAGGGACGGATGCTCAATATTACAATTATAAAGATTGTGTATGTGTTTATTGGATGCGTGCGCGCGCGCGCGCGCGCGTGGTGTGTGTGTGTGTGTGTGTGTGTGTGTGTGTACGCGCGCAAGCGTGTATGGATTTGTATGGAGAATGTGAAGTATTTTGAAACGAATATTTAAATACCCGCAAATATTCATCTTATATATTATTGCCGGTAATTAATGATGAACTGAACCAAGAATCTTTTATCTAATCGATATACATACGGTGTCACAAATGTCTTGCCATAAGAAATCATACTATTTCGAACGTATTTAGGTAGATACGTCATGTCTACATATTTATGCATCGTGATTGCTGATTGTTGATCAAAAAATGAGAAACTTAAATTTTTATTAATTTAAGAGTGGATTGAATTATTTATTTTTAATTTTAATATTCTCATGCATGTGAAACAGATGCTAAACTCAGGTAGAATTTTTAATGATGCATTTGTTACGCCGTGTGTATGTGTATACATACATAATACGCTTTTAATATATTCGAGCCTCCACATTCTAAATATTTTCCTTGTTCTTTCTGAATTTCTGAATTTTCGAAAATGATTGGTGAAATCGAACACGTGTGGATATGAGGAATAAGAAGAGAGAATGGGAGTTGGATTGTTCTAAAACTGATTGAAAGTAAGGAGGTACGACTATAAAAAAACGAAAATGAGTAATCGCAGCTAAGGCTTGCGCGCTTATACTTATGTTTTTATCTAACATATTGACATACTTTCGTACGATATATGGATGTCTGTTCTGGATCTTTTTTCCTTTTCTTCCTTTGCTTCTTTTTTTTCTTGTAGATAATATAATAGCATAGATAATTTGTTCCCATTATACTAGGATTTTTCCAATACATGAGAACGTGACAAGCTTAGAAGAATTTTGCGTGTAAATAGAATTATGAAGAAACAGTACATTAGATTTAAATGTTTTGTATGTTATCGTTAATTACTATTAAAGTCTCCTGAGAAAATTAACTCTATCGATTAAGTTCCAATTACATGGTCGAACGTATGCTTTCAACGAATTTCCAGATTCGTCTTTTCATAGGTTCTTATTTAGCAACAAGAATGCGCGGAGAAATAATTACAGCGATTATTCAGCGCCAACGTAAAGTGTAATCGTATGATGCATCAATGCATACCCGGTTTGTTCGATGTATAATATAATATTATCTAAAATCATATGAGAATATGTATTTATTCTTTTTTCTATCCTTATTTTTTCTTTTTTTTTTCAAAAATCTGCTTAGTGACGCAAATTGTTCTAGTTTATGATGATGAAATGTTAATTGTAAAATATACAATATCGATGATTATACACTTGTGTGTGTGTGTGTGTGTGTATGTATATATATATGTATATATATAAATATAAATAATAATTATGATCAATGATTATAACTTCAAAAAACTAATAATTATAATTTAATAATAGAACTTATATATATACATATATATGTATTATACATGTATTCACATAGAATTATTAATTTTTTATTTAACATGTTTTATGGAAAGATCGAGAACAACGAATATAGTTCCAAATTTTGCTTCAAGTGATTATACTATTCAAATTAATTACCGGAATTTGGTGAAATTTTGGTCTCAAAGTCCTATGCAATTATTTCATCGTGCATGAAATCTCAATATTATTTAAGATTAAACTTGAGATTAATCTCGAAATAAAATTGGACTATGTATAAATCACCCATAAATGCGGAATCATGCTAATGGCTGCGTTCAGCAGAAAAAACCGCTCAGTGAGCGCTTTTTAATGTGATTGAGTCTTACCTTTAGATCTTCACTGGATCTAAGTGTAGAAAACAATCATAATAAATCAGTAAGTCGAACGCAGCCATTCTGACGTATGTAACTACGTACAACTTCGATATCCAATAGAAAGATTCGTTTTCCAGGAACAAATTGTATTTGGCTGGAATCCCTAGGCAATACGTTTTGCTATTGGATGACGAACACGACGCGAGTCATTCGTTGCTGGGAGTCATCGTGGCTGGTGGAGTGAGACGCCTGTTCCGAATCCGAAGATGCGTCCGACATTTTAGTTCGTGGTTGCTTCGTGAATGAACGTCGTATTTGCTGCTCCGGCCTTGCGCGTGTTTTTTTTGGAAGAGGTTCGCAATATCGTCGACTGAAGTATCTTGAACGGGCACACCGAGCACGTAACGTTCTTGTCGCAACGAGGGGACGAAGGTTTCGATTCCCACTTCGGCTCATCCAGGTGAATTTCCTTTCCGTTGCGCTCGTCACGCGCAAGATAGGACATCGAAACGCGGCCATTGTCTTTCTCGGCAAAACGTGAAATTATCGATTCCTTTATCGACCTGTAACTCTCACGACGAACGTGTTCCCCGGTGTATTTCGCGTAAGCGACGTGGGCGTTCCTTGCTACTTCGCGACGCAAAATAATACGGGATAGCGTTACGTTGCCTATTGGGATTTTGCTGACGCGATCAATCGACGTCGTAACTATGCTATCGTTTTCGATTTTAGTCCTCCTTTTTCTCCCCTTGTAGCGAGTCAAGCTCGTTCGCGGATTTTACGCGGAGTTGCGTCATTCGTCTTCATTGTTTCAACCGCGGTCGTAGTTGCTAACTCGAATAGCGACTTGTAATCACGGAGAGGCTCCCAATATATATTTCCCACGAATGTAGCGTGTAGTCATGCGTTGTACAAAAATATTTATTTTGTTCATAGACTATTGACGCTGTATCCACTACAGCCCCTTTCTCTTTCTCTCTCTGTCTCGCTCAACGACAAATTGCAACCATGAGCTATGGTTACAACAAATACAGGTTGGTAACGTATGTTTAATCACACCGCGGGTTTTGCGTTTGATCGGCAAGATCGATAAATGCTTTCTTTTGGTGACATCTTACTCGAACATCTTGCATTTAACGACTTTAATATATCTGTTGCCACATATTTTACATTTTGTTAATACACTCGTATGTGAATACTTTGTTCATTTGTGAGCAGGAAGGAGTCTTAATTTTTTTTATATAAGATACGAGACACAATGTGAGATACAAAATATGGAGAAAAAAGATAAATGTGACATATGGCGTAACGAAAAAGGTCTTTCTTGATTTCTTTTATAGTTCCACCATGAGTTCTCGTGGTCGTGGATTTAATTCTCGTGGAGGAGGTTCTTACAGGGGTCGAGGTGGTGGAGGAAACGAGTGGAATAGTGGTTCAGCAGGAGGGAATATATCTGGCAGAGGAGGATACTCATCTTCCAGAGGTGGCAGATTTAAATATTCGACGACGAGCTATGATTCTAGATCCAAATATAATTCAGGTAATGTACAAGCGTTAGATATTTAATAGTAACATGTGTTATTTGAATAACAGTTGGAAAGAAAGCATGAGTGTATGTGCTTACAAGTGTACATCGAACCATTTGATGCTACGAATGTTTCAAAACGTTTGAAATCACAGAAATTTGTGCTTTGAAGCATCAAGTGGAGCACTGCCTAGAATAGAAATTATAACATGTATAAATCGTGTATTATCTCCTAATTGGCATAAAGGAACAATATCGTAATATTTTCGATTGTTATTTTCTTTATAGGATCGGAAAGATATTCAAGCAGAGGCGGTCGTGGCGAACATTCGAATAGTTATAAAAGACCTCGTGTAAGAATACGGAATAGGATTGCAATAAAATATTACAAGTGTTTTTATGGCATATTTGAAGTACTAAAATTTTTTGCAGGATTCGTATTCTGGTAGGGATGATCATCGATCATCTAGCGATTCACGTAAAAGGATAAGAAGTGATTCTTATCAGGTATGTATCCTTTCCTACCTCTCTCTTTGTAATCTCCTCCATCCATTTCTTTATCTTGTAAGATGATTAATAATTTGAAAGTGTAGTACACGATATCAATACGCAATGCTCTGTGTGGTCATGATATTTCCCTAATTGAATTCCAATAAGTAATGAAAAATTTTTTTCAATACGAGATTCAAATATTTTTATCTTATGTAATGTAATTGAGAACGATGGTCCTGAAAATTTGTTACTTATTGTGGTTAAAATGTAACGTAAAGAATGAATTACATAAAGAAATATCAAATGATTTCAGGACACTCGTATATAAGAAAAATTAGTATATTTTAGACAAAACATTCACAAGTTATCATACTTTCCTTTCAAGCAACGCGAACCAACGGCTTCTCGAACACTCGTTCTTTTTGCGTTGGGGCGCTACTGCAGTGGAACGCTACAAAAACGTCCAATTATTAAAAGATGAATCGTTAAAAGATGAAATATACCTAGATGGTATTTATGATATTGCCCGCTGTCCGCATATATCCTATTAAAGTTTGAGAGCTATTTGAAAAGTCGATGGAAAATCGAATGGATAGACGTACGTGCGAGTTGCATCAGGTTATTCCCCGTTAGAAAGTAATAAGCGCAATTATTTATTGTGCAGTAACGAAAATAGAGATTATAGAGAAATTGTAGAGAAATAACATATACAGCGTCCTCAGACATCGCCTTATGACATGGAATTTTCATGAAATATCATCCATCGTGTAATCAATTATCTAAATTATGTCAAATGCTAAATTACAAGAGCACATATTTTGAATAATATTTATTCGTAGACCTTTCCAATTGTACTGGGACACGTTTGTCCTTTATCGATCTTACGTTGTGCATGATAAAAAGGGAATTGGGAAAGAATTAATGTCTAATGTATGCATATCCCTACAGAAAGATGGAAAATACTTGGCACGCATGATACATGTGGGGGAGATGAGCGAAAAAATGAATATGTGAATGTATATATACGTATACATAATATTATCCAAACTATCTTGTTATCAAATGCAATCATACGCACAAAATATTTACAAATGATTACGTAGCGACAGCTTTATTACTTTCATTCGATTATCATCTTCGTGTACATGAAAGATCTTACACATCACGCCTAATGACAAATAATTATTCGACTAAGTTGGAAAGGTCTATTCGCACTATACGTATTATATATACATGCATCGTTGAACGGCAAGATAAAATTTGTTAGCTCGAGGGAAGCGAGCGTTGCTACTACTCCCAAGATTACAAATATGAATGAGATTAGCGAGTACGTTTTTCGCACGATTACGCGAAGTCACGTAATAAGGCAATGAAAAGGCGTTTAGGGATTCTTGATTATTTAGGGAAAGTCAAATTATATGTCTAGGTGATACAATAAGCATAGAGTAACTGCAACTATTAATCCCATATGACTGCGACGATCATGACGCTGAACCAATAACAATTTTAAACAATAAACGATTAGCACTGCATGCACGTGATAACCGAATGATGAAATGCAAATGGATTTGAAAACTGAAAATAGAAACATATCAGCTTAATTACTATACCGACAATTATGCTGTTAACCGATCAATCAATTTTTTATTCGGTCGATTGAGTTAGTCAGTTAGCCATTTAGTCAGTCGATCACTCGATCAATCCGTCAATCGGTTAGTCACTTGATTAGTCCAATTGGACAGTAGCGATTAAGAGTTAAACGTAGATATGTACGTGTGTGTGTGTGTGTGTAGAAAGATCTACAAAAGCTAAACGGTAGGAAAGGGAATAAAAAGGGGAGAGAAAGGATATGTTTACATAAGCACACATACGTGTATACTTATACATGTAAATATACATATGTGCGTAGAATAAAATATAAGAGAAAAAGGACAGGAAACGAAATAAAAGAAAGAAATGCATGGAAGGAGCACAATTAAATTTGATTTGGCAGGGTGGAGGTAGCGGTAGCGGCTCACAGAGGTATTCGTCGTACGGTTCATCTACATCGGCGCCCTATGACGATAATAAGGGATCGTCATCGTCCACCGTATACGAGGACAAGAGACAGAGCGAACGCGCGTCATCGTACCACCGTTCCGAGGACCGTCATTCCGCTTCACGGAGCTACGCGCCTCCGCCACCTCCTCGGATTAGCGAAATGGCACCGCCTCCGACTCAGAGATACACCTCGAGTCGAGGAAGAATATCGCATCAAAGCTCAAATTACAGAGGTCGCATTTCGACCCGCGGTGGTAGAGGTGGTGCATTTCATCGTGTGAGCTCTCGATCGGACGTCCTCATGGCTCGCAAGCGTACTCTGCACTCGCTCGACTATCGTCGAAAGCTGCTAGGCTCACGCTCGCGAGACTACATCCAGCGTGTGCGCATGACTACTACCAAACTACGCAGGAGGTAATTTATTAATACAGTCACTTACCAAAAAAATCGTACGCAAATACTATCTTCGTAGCCTGTGCTTGAGTATTCTTCTTTGAAGTCGGTTCATGCAAACCGACTCTCGGTCGATGACCTGAGTGTCGCAAGACTATGATTTAAATGAAAGCGAACGAACAAATATATATATATATATATGCGTGAATAAATGCCTAAGTAAATCGATTGATAAACAGTCAAGATGCAAACAATCATGAAACAAATGTTCCACTGCCGACAGAGAGAAAGAGAGCTTTTTGCAGGGTTCTAATAAAGAAGAAATCAGTGATGATACGTATAAACGCAATGTACATGTGTATGTGTGTATCATCAAAACGCAATGTAAATAACTTTCTATATGAGAGCTAAAATAATTGTACTTTACTCGTCATGAGACATAATTCTCTTTAGAGTTCATAACGGTACGACTATACTGTATATTCATGTAATATTTTTTGGCACGACCGAGAGTGTGCGAAGATGTCAGAACGCGATGAAAAAAAAAGAAAAATGAATAATAGACACTTTTAGTGTACACTACGAAACGCATTTCACATTTTGGGACATAAAGCCGAGATATTAAACCGATCTTATCGCGATATTTTCTACGTATCATCTATAAGCAAGTTTTGCTCGATGATACAACGAAAGACAAAGAAGCACGACAACGGAATACTGGAAAATAATATAAGTCAAAACAAAATTGCTGTGTCATTAGTAGCGGTACTACTAGGCTACCTGGAAGTAAAAAGGACTCCGGATCCGGAACCAGTGTGAAGGACAAGGATAGAGAGATGGCCAAAGCCATTAATGCAGAATTTTCCGATGACGATGACGATGAAGATGATAATAAGAGTAATTGGGATGACGAAGAAAAGGTAATTCAACAATAGCGTTAGACAAGCTTATCAAATGTGTTCATAATCGTTCATAATCGTGGGTTTAAGTATATTTATGTAACTTGATCATGAAATAATAATATCAAAATCAGGAATAAAGATACATCTACTACATAAATTGTTAAAGTTTGATTTATAAGTTGATTTTAATCGCTGATGCTAAATGTTAAAATCGCATGATTGAATATCTAGCATCAGATTCTTAACGATAGACTCGCCAAGAATTTTCTCTTTAGTAACTTTCAATATATAATATGTATATATATATGTGTGTG
>JANQDE010000043.1:494164-528008 GCA_037157785.1 Cephalotes varians
TTGTTGTTGTTGTTGTTGTTGTTGTTGTTGTTGTTGTTGTTGTTGTTATCGTTGTTATCGTTGTTATTACCGTTTTCTTGATTTGTTCTGTTTCATTGGATTTATAGGAAGATGAAGATGACGACGGTGATGAGGAACATGATGAGAATGAAAAAACGGAACACGATAGAACTGCAGATTCCGAAGAATTGCCGAGTAGACGGGATGGTAGAAAATTTATAAAATTAAAATGCCCACATTGTGCCCATCACAGCGTTACGTTCAAAGAATATTCACTCCATCTATTCTCTGGTCGTCATAGCGCGGCGATGAAACGTATCGCAGCTCGACATAAGGTGACTCTTACGCGTATGCGAGTTGTTCAACGGCAAGAGCAAAGACGTATCGAAGCTCGTGATGCAGCACGTGGAACGCTACCCTCTCGCACTATGTTTTGTGCCATTTGCAAATTAAATTATCGTTCTTTGAAAGCTGCTCATCAGCTGTCTGAATCTCATCGTCAAATGAAACGATTTCTCACACCATTCTGTCGTGTTTGTCGTATCCAATTCCGTTCGCCAATGTTCTTTGAGACACATATGTGTTCCCTGGAGCACATCAAGGTATTTTTTATATTTTAATAATCAATGTTGTTGATTTTCCTTAGTATGATATGAGTAGTATAAGTCAATTATCGTCTTTTATCAGAGAAAGAGTATACTGAGAGAAAGAATGAATGCAAATGGAAGCGGCGAAGCAGAGGCGGATTCGAGCGCGCCGGAAGAAGATGATAAAGAAGTTAATCTTGATAATTTTATGACTTTGGATTCTGTAGGTGATGTAGACGGTATGTAACAAACGGAATATACGGAATATTTCTAATTTGTCAAAGTTATATTTCTAATTTGTCAAATCTAATATGACATGTATCTGCCTTATGTCTTGCACCATCATTGTTTACGAAAGATGAAGAATCTAACGACAAGAAGAAAGAAAAAACTGAGGGTGAAAGTTCGAGCGAAGCGGAAAAAAAATCGAAAGGCAAACAAATGATAAAAGTCGGTGCGGAATACATAAAACGTGTTGAGGTACAATACTGCGAGTTATGCAAAGTATATCTGCCACGCAGCGAAAATACAGAGCGGGCAGTCGCTTTACATTGTTCTACTCGTAGTCATCTTAAACGGTATTTCGATGTTCAACAGAATAAACAAATTGATAGGTAAACTGTTAGTAATATTTACAATCGTATATGTGTTGCAGATATGTTCGAGACAATGATGACAAAGCGCTTAGACGTCAAGCGGAAAGAATACATCTGCAATCGTCATCTTCAACGAATGTGAATTCTACCACTTCCACCGTGGCTAATAATACATCGGACAATGCAAAGACTTCTCCTGTCAATTCCGAGCCACAAGTATCCACTACGCCAGTGTCTACTACAGCTGATAATAATGGCGGCACAGAATATATTAAAATTGAAGAAGAAAAATCTAATAGCTTAGAGTCTGAAAAGAATGTGAAAGACAGTAAGAATAATCAGGGAGATGAAGATGACGACGACTACCGTGCGCATGGTAGCGACAAAATGATTTGGGACGATGTCGACAAGGATTTAGGTGACATTTTGAGAGAAAGCGAGGCAGGAGCGTCAAAATCGAGTGATGATGAGGATTCGCGTTATGATCGTTTTCGCAATTCGGACAAGAAACAGCCCGGAAAAGAAAAAGAAAATGAGAAGAGTGAGATCCTTGAAGATAAGAGCGGTAATAATAAAATTAAAGATGTAAAAAATTAAACTGGAAAAGATAGATTTGTTATATCATCGAGAATATTGCTGTATATCTTCAATTTGATCTATTTTCTATCATTTCCATTTTATCTTCTTTCAAATGCATCTCGTAATAAGTGTTTTTATAGAATCATGCAAATATACATTCTCTTGAAATAGCTTTTGTTTAATTAAAAAAAAAAGAAAAACAAAAAAACGATCTCTATGGTAGTGTACTACACGTGCGAAATATTTATTCATTATTACAAGTTTTATTGTATTCGGTATTTTTTTGAAAAAATATGTATCACTTATATCTAAGTCTTGCAATTTTCAATTTATGTAATTTCAACTTAAATAAGTACTATATCATTGATATTATATGTTGCTATCCAAGGAGTCATCAGTAACATTGTCCAAACATAATTATACATATACACAATATGTGAAGAAATTAAATATAAAAATTTCAATTTTCATTTATTAGTGTGGAGGAAAGGGCGCCTGATCATTGTGTGCATCTTATATAAGCACAATTTATAATTATAGATTATAATTATAGATTATATCGATCATAATAAATTACGCACTCTCTAGGATCAATTATATAATTTTTTAACCAATCCCTGCATCGTGATTTCATGACTGTTATTATTGATTATTTTAATAAACATTTTGCTAATGAATTTTTTTTAAGTATGCGATACTAATGTTCTCTAATACGTAATAAGAAATATCAATTTCCTATTCACACACTGTAATCAAATTTCTTTGTATTTAAGAAACATTTTTTGTCTGCAGTTAATATAATAATGTAGTTTTACTTTATTTTACAAATAAACGAGAAGCCAGAAACTTCCTGTTGTAAAGTCTTCTTTCTATTGTGGATTTCCGTTCCTCTTTTCGATTGGGAAATTGAAAAAAAAAGGCTGCGTTTATATTTAAATCTAAATTAAAATAAGACTATTTATTTAGATCTAAAAATATAATCCAATCAGCGCTTACTAAACTGTTTTTTCTATTGAACGCAATCAATGTTTCAAATAAAAATTTCAATTTTAATGCAGAATGTTTTTTTTTTCCAAGATATTTGAGATGTTAATATCGTCCGTTCAGGAGAGAGTGTTTAAAATTCATTTGTAATATCTAAGAGAATCTCCTTGTAACAAGAAAATTGTCTGAATCATGTAATTTTTATCTGGTGTTTCCCGAAGTATCAGAGTCCAATATATTGGTTGCGTTTTCGATATTCATTGCCAGTACTGTACATTTATAGTATACATTACGTGCACTATAGATCTTTAATACTGGCAGTGAATATCGGAACGCAGCTTTTGTATGCTCATCCTGTACATTATTTATGTTGCATTATTAACATACAAGTCGTAACAGAATGTATTTAATGATGATTTAACACGGACCTCGAGAGAAAAAAAAGTAGTACTTCGGTACGAGTTGTGAAACCGATTACGTGTACAGTGAACTGACGTATTCACGCATGCGCGCAGAAGTCAGTTCGGAGAAATTTGTCCTTCGCTCCCATTCCTACTCCCAATTCATGATGCCGCCGATATCGGATGGATCAGTTCGAGTTCTTGGCGACACGTTGGGCTGTTACGATCGGGACAGCGTGCGAGATCGACGCGCCGCAATGTGTCTCGTAATTCGCACTTGAAATTCATCACTTTGATAGTAAAACCAACTCTTATCGCGGTATATCCGCCAAAACCAATCAGACGGACTGCGCGGACATATGATCTGGAGTATACACTCCAGCACGGTCTCGGTTCCAGTTGCAGTCGAACTCGTTCTCGAACAAAACGCTCGTGTGTCCGTGTGAACGGATTTAATGCTTGAGATTGAACAATGGCACTGATGCGGGGACTGCGATCGTTCTTCGTCATGGGAACGAATTATGCGTACAAGTGCATCCCTACTCGAGTCATCCTCGCGAGAGCCTTGTTTACCATGCAACCGCTCTCCAAGAATAAAGAGTGAGTAAAAAAGATTGGAACAGTGATCGCTCTCTCGGTCAGGAGCAATGCTCGCGGACATCAAATTGTCCTTGTTATAATATTTGATAAATAACAAGGATGAAGTGATTCCAAGATCAAGTGACACATAGCCTAGATAACTTCGATCAAGTTCGGATTAACTTAATTAATCAATTTGATTGGTGATTTGTTTACATTGTGAAATTTCTAATTGTACAATTCTCATTGTTCTTAATTTATAATAATCTTTTCTCATGTCAGACAACAAATTGATAATTCTGTTCATCTTAATAAAGTACTAAGTATTACACTTGACAAGTTAATTAACTCCAATAATTTGGTCAAAATCGCTTTCTACTTGACACCAAATGTAAGTCAAAATTAGTAAGATTAGTACTGTTAAATGTTATTAACAACTTTCTTGTTTTGAAAATCTTAAGAAACATCTCATGAAAGCTGTTACCAAAAAAATCTCTAGTGTCACGAGAAATCTTTTAAATATGTCTAAACAATTACAATTTCTAGATGGAATTATGTTTAATTTTAGCAATGTGTGAACAGTTAATTAAAATTTGCATTGCTAAGAATTATTAATTCAAAATATTTAAATAAAATTATATTCTTGTTGCAATGGCAAAACAATTTAGACAAAATGATAAATAGCAAAAATAAATAAATACTGTACATATTTTATTTAGGGTCACTATAACATTTGTTAAAGCCAATGGAGAGAAGATAAAAGCAAAAGGAGAAATCGGAAACAGTATTTTGGATATTGTTGTGAACAATGACCTTAATTTGGATGGTTATGGTATGAATGTTTTACAAAATACAAAATACAAAATACATTTATTCTTAACAATCGTGCACAAATTTGAGAAGGCATATATTTTCCATAGGTGCTTGCGAAGGAACATTGACGTGCAGCACTTGTCATTTAATTTTTCCTAAGAATGTGTTTGATAATCTTCCCGATGAACCTTCAGATGAAGAAATTGACATGTTGGATTTGGCGCAAGAGCGAGGTCCAACGTATGTTTCAAAAATTTATTCGAATTGTATTTTCTTTCTGTCTTGCTAGTTGAAATGTTTTATGTGCTAAAAAAAGATCTATATCTGCAAGAAAAACATTCTCTAATCTTACTTTGTAATGTCCCCTACATTTATTCATGAATTAGTTTACTATACCTATATATTTCTAGTTTACTATATCTATATAAAGGGATTTTGAATAAAATTTGCTTTAAGTAAGACCCTATTAATCACGCATCGTTTGATTTGTTATTCAAATCAATTGTCTCAGTCTCCTTTTCTGGTTGTATACTTTTGCTTTTAAAGATTTCTTAAAGCTTACAGTAAACTTCTTTTATATAATATTTGATGTTTACTGCAAGCTTTAAGCTTTAATATATATATATAATTTTATTCTCATCACTATTTTGAATATGTATATTTAATTATAGCTCAAGATTAGGATGTCAGATAACCATGACTGAAGAACTAGACGGCATCGAAGTGAGAGTACCAGCTACTATTAATGATGCAAGACAAGCATGACAATCCAATAAGGCGTTTAAATAAAATTAGATAATTTTAGATCAACTCTTTTATACAATTAGTGCAATTCAATCCAATAAGTCTTCCTAATATAATGCAATACATTATGTACATAATAGCAAAAATTATATTCAAAATTATATTCAGATCTAAATATTGTAAAGATTCTTTGTACAATATTTTTTTAAACAATTGTATATATTACATTATATATATATGTATATATATATATATATATATATATATATATATATATATATATAAAATACATATATATACATATAATATATACTATATATGTGTATAATATGTTGACAATATTTCTACAGAAAAATGTAAAATCATGTTTCTAAAAATATTAGAATATAAGTGATAAAAAAGAGAAATATAAATTTCTTATTTATAATATTTAAAAATGAACTTTTACTCTCATTAAATTCAAATATAATTTAGAAATTTATTGTAAATCCATTTTCGGGAATTAAACGTTTATCAAACTTGCAAAATATTATTAAGTTTGCGTTATTTTTGTCATATAATATATATATATTGAGATATCCAAATAAGTGCATCTAATCACGAAAGTGGAAGTCCTAAAAAAGACGAAAGTTTTGCAAGTAACTTTAATCATTCTCATGACTAAATTAATCACCGAAACGAAAAATTTGTTTTTAGGACGAAGTGATCAATGAAATGAAAAATGTATGTGCGTACTGATGAGCTTTATATATAGGGAATCTTAATCTACTAACAGTCATGAATACGTTTAACTACGATGAAATATATCGATGAAAATATAATTAAATCGGATAAATAATCAGAAGAATTTAAATCATATTTACATTATAATTGAAATAATCTATACACAACTTAATTCGCATATCCAGAATAATTTATTTTTTTCTTTTTTTAATTAATTACATATCAAGTACATCTACTGTTACTACATAACTATCAGTACATAAAGCTAAAACACTTTTGTACTATGTGCGTTATATATGAAACCCAACAAATAACTTATGATTAAGTTACATGTTTCACTACTTGCGAATGCACTTATTACTATACTACTTACAAACGCGGTGAAGTGTACATACATATATGTTACTATGTAATTTACATATTTTCAACTTCTTACCCTGCCCATTTAAATTACATCTCTAGAATATATTTCGTATATTCTGGCGTTATGTACATATATATTTATTCGAATTGTTTCTCAATTCACTTAAATATCAGAATAGTGAAATTCATTAAGAAGTTCGAATTCTCGTTTCGAATTTCTAATTCAATTTATAAAGCTAGACACAAGTCGCGAATATTAATATTCTTTAAATAAATTAATTCAATGATTATACCAAATATAAAATAACATACAAAGGACATAATGCAGTATGACAATTAATAAAAGATTTTAAATCATTTTTGTGGATTTTAGTATCGACAAAACCGTGACAAGATGATGACAAATTTGCAACACTATAGAATACAATAGAAGTCCCATTTTTGCGCGCTTTTTATTCTACCATTAACTCATTTTCGTTGATCAGTTACCACATTTGCGGGTTTGAAATTCGTTTATTCGTAAAAGAATCAATAAAGATATTCGCAATAACGGAATAAAGAGAAAAAATTTTTCAACGTTTCTATTTTAGTCCTAAGAATTATCTCTCTGTGATTTTTTGTTGTATTTGCGATATCTAAATATGGATGAATATTACGCAAAGAGAAAATGTATATGGTTTACAGAATACGTAACCCTTGCAAAAATATGGAACTTTTACCGTATTAGTAATAATATAACGTATGTTATGTCATACATGAAATGAATTATCGAGCGTCTTTACATAAGTCGTTACCACATGATTTGCATTATAATTTCATGCAACACATCATAAACAACGGAAATCTTTATGCTTTCTCTTTTTGTAATAAAAGATTCCGAATGCTTATACACACATATTGCAAAAATATGGACATTAATACAAATCAAAAATAAAAATAAGATATTTTCTTAAAAACTTCATAAAAATTGTACGAACACTTTAAAAGATGCAACTATTTCTATGTTCAGAAAGATGTTTCGTATCATTAATAAATTATATAAAATGATTTGATGCTTTTAATAAATGCAAAGTTTGATACCAAGTATCATTTCAATGGCTTACTTTATTAGAAATAATTTGTAACATAAAGAGAAAATCTTTCGCGTTGTAAGTATTCTATAATTGTTTTTAAGCACTTATTTGGAGCTATAATTTCTTTTAATGTGTGTGCACGTGAATGACCACGATCCTGTATGACCAGTAACGATATAAAATAATATAAAATTATAAATCTAGTTCTAAATACGCGCTTAAATATAAACTCTAAAGACTTCATATCTAACTTAATATTTTTTAGGTCGATATTCATAATTGATTCTTATTTCAATCAGCAATTATACAATAACCGGAATTCTAAAATCTTATGCTTTCATACACATACATATGAATGAAAATAATCTAGGACTAGAGATTCTGCAAAATAAGTACAAGTAATAAGTGAAAACATGGCAAGATTCACATTCGTTCCAATTTCTCATTTCGTTGAAATCTTTGAGGCTTTGAAAGTATATATGGACACACTATTGTATATATAGTGTTCAAATATATTTGAACAATCGTAGTCAAGGATGATCGGGATTCGGCAAGCATAAAGTTATAATTTTACACAGTTTTTGATAAATTATATCTAATACAAAAAATTATCTTATAAATATATTTTTAAATTTGTAAAAAATTTGTAAAATTTGTAAAAAAGTACTACTAATGTTTTATTCTTGACATCGAAAATTGCACGAATTATTTTTCTGGTTACTTGATATTTCAAAAGTGTTGTAATATCAGATAATCGGAAAATACTTACGAAGCAAAACGCAACACGCGCTTTCGGTACGAGAAATTCTTTTTTGTCGGCGTTGCGCAACAAGATCTATTTGTTGCTGCTCTGGTAATAGTATATTTAGAAATAAATTTGTCGTAAATAAAGCATAAATCGGCAAGTTTCGTTCGGAGAATCGAAATAATTCTCACATTGCATCGACGCAGTGAAATTTCTACGAGAACATACATTATGTACAAGTATATACAGAGTGAGACACCTAACTCGATCACCTTTAATTAGTTATAAATTATATATGAAAAAATGTTTCAAACAAGAGTTGTATATCAGGAGAAATATCAATAATATTAATTTTTTCTATATAGATATAGAATCTATATAGATATCTATATAATCTATATTATCTTCATAGTTTTTTATTCACCGTTTTATTCATCGTTCAATACTTTTTCGAAATGCAGGATCAAATGTTACACATTAAAAAACTTAAGATGACTTTCATATCACGATAAAAAACTAAAACTAACAAAAAATTAATTATTATAATGTACGCGCGTGTGTTCCCCGATACCATATAACTTTTGTTTGAATTTTCTCATATAACAAGCAATTTACGAGTAAGTGAAGGTAGTCGTGGATGCCTCTCTCTCACCCTGTACATATAAATATTTATATGTATATGATTCTCCTGAACGGTAAAAAGATCAAGCAAGCAAAACCTGAGAAAATTGTAATTGGTAGCTCAAAAAATATGTAGCTCATCAAGGCCAACAAGAACTAGCATTATCGACCAGTCATTAAATCATGTTAGCTACAATACTAGCAGGATCAAGACAATTCAGATTCTGACTATAGAGACTAAGAGAACTATGTATCTCGGCGGGAAACAAAAAATCTTATGACTTGAATAATACTGGTTTAATGACCCAGGCCATAAACATGGCATTGAGAGTATAAGTTCCAAGGCCGCCCATAATTGCCGGAATAATATGGAAGATAGACAAACGATGAAATTTCGCTCAAGAAATTCTAATGGAACTCTTTTTTTTTAAATATCATGTTCAAATTAAGCGATTAAAAAAATGTTATTTTGGATCATCTTATATAGTTTCTATAATAAATTCGGTCAACTCATCTATCGTTAAACTTATATTCAAAATTATAAATAATAATCAGATAATAAAAATAAAGAAATATAAAGAAAAATGCATTGCGACAATCAGCTATCTCTTAAAGTGAGGAAATGCATTCAATTGAATTATTTTTGTTTTATGCTTTTGCTTAGACTAAATACACATAAAAATTCATTAAAATATTCTCTTACTAGATCATTATTCTTTTCTTAGTTCCTTAATCTAGAATAAGTTGTTTAGCGGCAAAACTCTGAATAGTGTTTTTTCGATAATCGTTTGTTAAGAATTCGTAAATATTATATAGTAAACAAAAAATTCGCGATAATTCATCATTATTAAAACGGAATATTCTGGTGAATAATTTCTTATCGGTCTTTGTCAATATTCAAGAATACTGTATCATCAAAATAAAGGATGAATGTTAAGTGACGATGTCACAATGATAACAACTTAATGATGACATCTAAGTTTAAAAACAAAAAAATTATATATATATATATATATATATATACGTATAATTTTTTAATTTTTTCTCGTTTTTAAGTTAAGTTCCATAGTTTATTCGTGTGTGAACTTTAAATGTGTAAAAAAATTTTCAATTCTGTAAAGCCAATTCAAAGAAAATTCGAGTTTGTAATGTCGGTAATTTCGTCACTCCAGCATCCCCTTAATAATGTGATAACATGCTGATAATACAACATGAAGCAATAATAACAACGTGAGATAAGCAGCGACAGTCTTAACAATTTTTGGTCCCTTCTTTTTAGATAATATCTATTGAAAAATTTGTTTCTACATAATTTTATATATATTCCTTATAAATCGATTTAATATGATCCGAGAGATAATCTCTTTCATGAGTCAAAGAATACGTCTCCGAATAGATTCTGAAATCCCCTTTCTTCCGTTATCCTCTCAAGGATGTTTAAACGAGAGTCGACAACTCGTGCGGACTGTTGGTGGTAGCGGCACTACTCAGATCGAGCGTGGCCGCCGGCAAACCGGGGCTCACGCTGCCGCTGGTTTCACGCGGCAAATGCTGTGACCTGTTGAGCTTGCCGCTGCCGCTGCCGCCGCCGCCGCCGCCGCCACCGCCACCGCCACCGCCGCTATTGGGACTCGGCGGCGACCGATCGCCGGGCGTCGTTGATGGTGTGGCAGTAACGGCGACAGCGGCGGCGGCGGCAATCCCACCGCGATGCGTCAGGTGATTGTGCTGCGATGCAACATGCGGCGATGACAGTAATAACGGCGGCGACATGGAGGACACGTGCCGCTGCTGATGAGAATGGTGCTGATGAAGAGGATGCTGATAAGAATGGTGAAGGCCGCGACCAAGTTGGGCCAGACTGACGGTCGAATGGTTCATCGGGCCACCACTGCCGCTCTTCGAACCCATATGCAGCGTCGGCCGCAGTTGCAGCTGCTGATGATGATGGTGATGATGCTGTTGCTGCTGTTGATGATGCTGGTGCTGTTGATGCTGCGATACCTGCTGATGTGGTTGTTGCTGATGCAATTGCAACTGCTGCTGTTGACGCTGCAGCTGCGCCGCGACCTCGCATTGCTCGCGAGCAAACGCCTTTACTGCATTCGTCTTCTCCTGTGTATAAGAGGGAAAATTATTCTATGAAATATTTGCTTTTTTCTCAATAAGCTTTATTTAAATAAGAAAGAAGAAATTAAGGAAGATGCGATTTGGGAGAAATATCAATGGAATTTCCGAGATTCAATATGTTTTTATTATAAAAAGAAAGACGAATATATTAGAAAAATCTTCGTCAAGAAGCTAGAAACGTTATTAACGGAAGATGTATTGTAAAATAAATTCTTTTCATCGTGCGAAGTGTCGACGAAGTTTATTGCGGGGAGATGGGACGCGATGGGAAACCGCAATACGATTGCAGTTATACAAAATCTTCCACTTAATCACACAATTACGTAATGCGAATCGAAATATCGTTCCAGAATCACACGATGAAGGTAGTTGTATTGTCATCGACTCTTTTTCGCAAAGTAAAAACTTGATGGCGGATACGTCCGTTCGCACCCACTGTCCGCTTAGCTTAGCGCATACATGCGCATACAACATCTTGCGTACAGATCCAGTTTGGAATCGAATTACACGGTAGAATGATCACCGACGTAAATAATAGCGTGATAATGACATCGACCGTTGCGGGATATGCTAATAAGACACGGCGGGGAGAGATTAAGGGTATAGAGAGGGAAAAGGGAGAAGAGAAGTAGATGCAGACCGGTGCATCACCGGTCGTGAAATACGAGAAAATAAAGAGCGAACTGGTTATGATGGAAATCCGCATATCGTGATCGAAAAAATTTGCACGCCGTTATCGCGGAACGAAGGAAGGAAAGCAGATGGAGGAAAATGGGGAAGTAAAAAAAAATGCATTTTCAAACGCACTCACTTTCTGCCAAACGAAGACGTTGTGGACCATGGCGCATCCGCAGAACACGATACCGAGGCCGATGAAAACCGACGTGACAATCGCCGGTGTCGAATGGAACTGGATGAACGTGTACAGGATCATGCCTATAGATCACAACGATTGCGAAATTAATATCGCGAAGTTGATAACGATGTACAATAAGCGAATGAGTATATGTACTTTTTCAGAATTTGCATTTCTTGTGGATATCTATGCGGATCTTTCCAGACGCGGATTCGTGTAATAAGTAAAAAGAAGCATTATTTTTACCAGTTAAGAAAACAGGGATGCTAATGAAAAAACCTCCGACGGCGCACACGCGGCTGATGGATGATTTTTGCAGGTACTTGTTACTCCTGAAACAGACAAAAGTCACAGAGCGAAGATGAGTTTCACGAGTCTGTTATAATTGGGCGAGTTATAAAAGCGTATGTTTTCATCGTCGTTTCATCGGTTTGGATCCACGGGATCACAATATTTAGCTCACGATCAGCTAAATATCAATAGAAATACGTTGACAAAGACACGAGATGCATTCGAATAACGATATTTTTTGACGATTAGTGCGAAATACACTTTTTATAAATAATATTAAATGTTCAAAATTACTAAATTGTACATATAATTACCAAGAAATAAAATAAATAATTTTTAAAAATAAGTTGTGACATATGTCTGTTACTGAACCTAAAGCGTAACAATATGTACAGATTGCTTAGAAACCTTAAATTATTTGATCCATTTTCTATAGAATATCTTATTGGTAATTTAAATAAGAGAATATATAGTATATGATAAAGTAAAGTATAGTGCATAATAAAGTTTGCTAAAATAATTTATAATATATTAGATGTCAGTACATAATAGATAATCAATTCTTCATTGAGTTTGTTGAAAGGGGAGGTTTCTGTCCGTAAAGCTAAAAAAAGGTTGAGAAGATAAAAGAAAAACCACGCATATACATGTATATTGGAAGATAATAAGAAGATTTCTATTTGATTGACTACGACTGAATTTCTGACTAAATAAAGTCTGATATTTGACGATTAGAAAACATGATGATACAGTGACTGTTTTCAATCAGATATCCACGGATCAAAGAAGAAGTTGTAACGTATCGAGAAGTGTGATATGATTATTATTTTAAAAACGTACATCGGTCCTTATATATTTTTGCCAAGAAACTTGCAACTGTGCGTGATTAAACACTCCGCAAAAAGCGTTTTCAGAGAAGCAAAATGGGAATGCCTTTAGAGTACTTCAGTTTTAGAGTACAAAGGCCGTAAGTCAAAATATTCTGTTCCTCGGCAAATATTGCATAATCACGAAAGTGCAACGATACGATCGGTGTATAACGGTACATACTCTCTACAGATAACCCACGCTTTTTTTCCTGTCGTCAGTCGCGGCGTTCTGTCGCACGCGAGACACCGCGTTTAAGCGGACTCCCATCGAAAGAGACTCGGACGTGTCAAATGGATTTATGGTCCCGACGCAAATGCGGGACCAGTAGGCGTTTTTGTGGCGCAACTAATCTCTCATATGTCGGTGCCACGGTGTAGTTAGGCGTGCCCTCGTAATCATCTCAGGTTCTCCATAAATAGAACGCCGGCTACAATGCTCCTCCAGGCGTGCGTAACGATAAAGATTATTATTTAAAGACCTTCTTTAATTCCCTCGGATTAGATCCACCAAATGAGGATTAATTAGGTTTAGATTTCTCGATAATGCCGCGGTCGGTCAAGCGCAAGAAAAAAATTTAAATTCATCTGAGAGTTATCCGATAATTGAACATAATTGAAATTTATTGACACAGAAATTTTAATTCTTAAGAAATTCACTTTGTGTGATAAATATAAGAAGAAATGTTATTAAAAACTTTCAGACACTTATAACTTTAAGACACTTAGTTAAAACTTTAAGACACTTACTTTACACGGATTTCTTACATAAGTTTGAAGTAGTTTTGAATATTACATCTCATTCTCTGAAACATTCTTATAAAAAGAAGATATCAAATACAAATGTAATTGAAATCGTCTTTACCAACGTTAATTATAGTTCCGGTAATTTATCGCAACTATAATTAGCGCGGTAGCTTACTCCTAGAAATAAATATCACTATACTAGAAGTCTTGAACAATAGTAGTTCTAATCGCTTCGCATGACCCGCTCGTGTATCCAAAGAGATCGTTGACCTCGAAGGGCGGCAGCAACGGCTGCGTGAGAATTTCTCATTGCACCTTATAGATGACGCTTATTTAGAAGCGGCAGGGAGGCGAAGATTCGTGAACTTTGCGAAAGAGAAACATGTTTCGGTAAGAAAAGGATGCTCAGCGATTGCCATCCGTCTTGCTCTGCAAACGCGTGAGAGATATTAAATCAAAACTGTGATATGCAAAACATTTGCAAATGCAAATAATATTTTTATCAACGAGAATTACCATTTAATTGTTTATCATTATTTTGATCAATTTATTTCCTATCATTTCTCTTCTTACTTTGTCGTTTCTATTGTCAACTTAATTATCGCAATTTAATATACTACTATGCCGAAGTTATACCGATCAAATTTTCGCTTTGATCCATCCGCAACATTTTGCCTACAGACTCCATTTCTCGGCTTCTCGGATTCGAATCGCGAATATCTACACCTACACACTCGTCATTCGTGTCTCTCTTCTTTTCTTTCGCGCACGGCGAAATTATGCGAGCCCGAGTTGAATAGACGCGGATGCTTTTGTCAGTCTCTCGATGTGCTGTCGTCGCGCGCGTACGTTTGTGCATCTCTCACCAGTCATGAATGAACGTGCCGAACCAAAGGCAACGTGTCTTCCTGTTTAACGCACGAGATCAACGGGGTTTTGTTGAGTGCCGATAGAAGCGAGTCACTCTGGAGCACCGAGAGTGACAAATCACGCGCCAACGGCTGCAACATTTATCCGTTATGTGCCAGTTGAGCAGATAAACGGAGACTTTTCTCTTTCATCGAAATGATGGAGGAAGAGTACAGTGATCTAGTAATGTAACATAACATTTGATTCCGTGAACAATTAGTTCGTCTAGTGAATATTATTAAAGATAATAAATTTATGATAATTTTATAATATTGTTAATTGTCTCCGTGTGTCTCCATTAAAAAAAGTAAAATATTTTTATCATCGGCATGAAAATTAGTTTGAAAAGTCAATTGCACATTCTAGAGAAACGGTTAAGATATAGCAAAATACTATAAGTTTTGATATAAATTTTCAAGGAATTTTCCCTTGACATCATAAATTGAGTGCCTAAGAAATTTTCTTCTTTGCAAAAGATCAAGACATACATATGCATTTTCGCGCGTGCTAACTGTTGAGTAGCGTTGTTGAGCACAACGATGAGCACAAGATTATACATACATGACGTACCTTTTACATAATGGAAACCTTTCGCACGAAAATAGTTGTAACAAATGCAGCGACCGTTCGTTTGCCCCATATTCTCTATACTACCGCTACAATAATTATCCCAGGATTTACAATAGTAATCGGACCGCTATTAGAAAATCCTGTATGGAGATGAAAAATTCCCACCTAGCCCTCGTGTGTGAAATGTGCTTCCTTTTATCAGATTGCTATATATAGCTTCTTCTTTAAATTTCCTGACAACAAACCGCTATATTGCCAGTCTATTTGACAATATTGGAATGTAATATATCGTGTTTGAGAACGGCGGAAACATATGCTCGATTAAATTGTTCTTATGCGCAGTTGAGTCATTCTTAACTTCTTTCATCGAGCTCCCCCCTCTGGCAATTAGTGCTTCCTTCAAGCGATCAATCGCGTAGATCACTTCCAGGAAATCGGAATTCGCCCGAGTGCGCGCGTGAATCGTCGAAAACATCAACCTGACATTTACCAACGGACCAAAATATCCGGTTGATATTTATAAAGCAGTAAAGTTTATTAATTAAGCGCGACCGCCGGAAAGTCAGCGACCCCCGGCACGGTGCGGCGCAGCTTTTAATGACCGTGCGGAAAATCACGCGTCCCTACATCCACGTGTGCCTGCTACATTCATTGCCGGAGCTGAACAAGTCGGAGAATGTCGTTCCAGAGTGGGAATCTCGCTCTCCACTTCGAAGAGATGATTTTCGTGGCCAGTCGCGATGAGTATGATGCTCTATTGATAACACAAAGATATCTGCTTCTGAATCGAATCTTTTCAACAAATTTTAAACGGCTCCACAACAGAAATGTACGTTGTATTGTTAAAATCCTTGGTTTTATTTTATTGTACAGAATTATCAGAGAAAGAGCTGGCATTCTAAATGAACGAATTTGCTTCAATAAGCTTGAATGACGTCGATTTAAATACCAAATTCCACTTCTTTTCATGTCAAAAGAAAAAGACTCGACACATTTGTCCATATTCATTTGCACGTATTCATGTTCGCTCGTGATCGTCCTTGCTTGGCTAACTTGGCTTGGATTCATATTGAGACATAAAAACGTGCCAACGTTTTAATAAATAAAATAAACACGACAAATCTCATATTCTGCTACTCTCCAGGAAACGTTTTTTATGGAACGAAATTAGAGTTTTTGTAACTTCCGAGGAATAGATGCGTCGAATCTATCCGCATCAGTCTAGTTTCTCATGGAATCGAAGACAAGCCGTGGGACGATCGTCTCTTCGAGAGAACCATGCGCCTTCACGCACGCGTGTATGCGTGCGTACGTGACGCGCGCGCTCACGCGCGAAGCTCGTCGTTACAGGAAGAGGCGCGTGTAATCTGTTGCGAAACGGTTAAACTTGTGGAGCGATGCTACGAGCGTAATACCAATCGGGGCCTGATACGCGTTCGTGCGCGTATTCCGTACAACGACATGACGCAACGTACACACGTGCACGCAAGCGTGTCGCGATGATGGGGCCCTTCCTCCTTGTCTTTATACGGTTCGCCGCGAATCACATGACGATGCGCGTCGCGGCTGTTGCAGCCCCTCTATGCACTTCCGGTCTCTCCGGGTGCGGAAACCGCGCACGGAAGAGCTATAACCTTGTGCCGTTACTCCAATTTCCGCGAACGAGATGACATCGTGCCCGGATTCGCGCACTGTTTTTAGAGCCGTTTTGTGAGTCACAACGAAAATCGCGGTATACGTAATGTACGATTGTACGGAGCTGCGTTTAGACGCGGCACGCAAAAATATTTAAAAAACCGTCCATTTCGTCCTTTCGTAGATGTGTCCTTTTCTTCATTCTAAGCGAGTCGGTCCTCTAGAATTTGGAGTATCATTTGCCAATACTGTAATGTCGAGAATAAATTACTTTTATCGATTACGAATGCAAAACTCGATTATCTAGCTCTTGCTCTAAGTAGATCTCGAATGGTCGTGGCAGATCATCGGCCGGTTACATCCGCATAGCTTTCGCGGCATCGGCATTCGCCATGGTCGCGGATACGAACGGTTACCGGATGATGGATCACACGCTGATCATATGGCTCCGCCGCGGATGATGGATCATACGCGCGCGCTCGCTTTACAGCCACGATCATTTCTTCCTTCTCCCGATCCGCGCTTCTTGCATCCTCTTGCCGACAGGTGTTTGTAACATCAACCGTGTCGCGGTTGAAAAAAAAAAGCTTTCATCGAAAGCGTCTCAACGTGCCCGCAGAATTTTCTATCTCCTCGGCCCGATACCAGGAAGAAGGGACTTAACGACCGAGGTCCAGGGATCCTCGAACGAAATTGAGGGTGCCCTCGCCGCGCCGCTCCTCGCCACGGCTTTGTGCCGGAGCGACAACCGTTACGGCCTCCCGATCCACCTCCGTGTTGCACCTGTTCGCACCGGGCATCCTGGCATTCCCGGCACCATCTCGTCGCGCGGGTATTGTCAGCTCTGCGACACACCGAAGTGACAGCGTGACCGATCGCTTGTCACCGTCACTTGCCGCGATACGCGCCGATCTTCGTAACCTGTTCACGGATGAGCAAATCGTCTCGCCATGCGTAATACGTACGCCTGACAATCAGTCACGGCTGATCGATCGGTTTTTAAACGAGCAATATTACCGTAACGACAGCCGAACGATTCTTTCCCTCTTTATGATTATTATAAGAAAATACGTAATGAAATGTGTGACTTATCATAAAAATTATAAGAAATAACCGCGTGCTCAAAATGCTTATTTTAATAACGTAGTTATAACGAATCGTCTTTCTTGTATTAAAACAAGCATTTTGAGCACGCGATTATTTCTTATAATTTTTACATAGTTAAGATACTTTACTCGCGACTGAGCTCTTTCCATCCGAGATTGCGTCGGACCGCATTAATTAACTCGAGTGTACCAAAGGCACGCCACTTGGACGATGCTGACGGTGCGAATAATCGCTCCTCGATGTGCCGTGTTTTGCCAAGATATTGTGGGTAAACGGCACGTATCTCACTGAGTGTTTGAACGCGAAATGTATTTTAGAGAGGACAGTTCTGAGAAGCAGGAGCGTGCAGGAGCAAAAGCTGTTCGGAAGCTTATGGAAGATCAAAATCGCACAATTTGGCATAATCCAGATGCCTTATCGGGAATTAAAAAGAGGATGTATTTCTTGTTCTCGCCTTTATATTTCCTATGTTTGGTAAAAATATAATTATGTAAAGTAGCCTTTCGTCTTGAGAAACGTAAAAAATGTAGCCCAAGTTTTTCGCGTATATTTTGATTTTTCTGGTTTTATCTGAGAGTTACTGAGAAAAGCGTAAAACGACACTTCACATGCAGCGATTTAATAAATATGTCAAAATCGATCGTTCCTCTCTATTTCTCGAGTACAGAGGTACTCGCGACTTCTCCTCTATCACCAAATTTATTCCTCGCCTCGTATGTGTTCCTAAACTTGAGGATATCTCCCGCGAGAAGAGCGGCCGGGACGAGGCACGATAAGACGGGATCCAGAGACGGGATCCGAGGGCGTGGAATGTCAAGTAGGAGTACTTGAGAGAAGCCGAATAACACTGCCGCTGCCAGCTAACGTGCACACTGACGCTGAAGCAGGAGACAACTTATATCGGAGACATAAGCTGACGGGACATAAGCCAGATGCCATTCGAGGAAATCAGAGCGAGTCGTATAATATACGTGCGTAAGGGATGTTCTTGTCAGCGCAAATAAGATTTCCCGAACGACGGGCAAATTCTCGCGATCCGTTCTCCGATACGCCATCGGATCGGACGCGCGCAAACATCGTAAGGAATGCGTGAAGGAACGTTCGCGAATAGTTTCTCAGAAAGATCCCCGCTCCGTCATTCGTATTCCGCTCATCTGTACGCAGATTTCGGGGTCTTCTTTGAAGTTGACGTACTTACGCGTCATAATTAACGCACACGCGAGAAAGAGGAAGAGATAGATACTACTGAACCGGCATTCCAATTTCGACGACTTCGAACGAATTTTATTAGTCTTCGCTGAAAAGCTCTAAGGTTATTCACGAATAAAAACCTTGTATTTCGAGTAACATTGCGATCTCTTCTACATTATTTTATCTCTAGGTCATCGTTCTTATTTTGCATGCAAAGAATTTTTTAACACGCGATAAAAAAAACTTATGATTCAAATAAGATGGATTCTACTCTCTACATCTTGTTTCTCTGACCCAAATTATCAAAACGTTTTGAACAATCGTCCTAAAGGGACATGGTGGTTTATGTGGGGCAAATAATAATGACCAAATCTACTTTCTAATTTCAATTCAATGATACTGACTATACTACTAAATGAATTCACTGAAAAGGCGACATAATACAAATTTTAACAATAGTTATGTTAGAAAATATATTCCAAAAAGTGCAAATAGTCCGCTTTAATCGAATTTTAGCATATTGGATCCGGCTAATTTTACAGCAGGAACATTCCATATCGACGTCTGTTTGATGTTTGCTTAGCAACCGCGCGTTCAGCACTCGGATTTCTCGGTTTCACAACCAAAGCATTTACGCTGTGTATGACGGAAACCAAACTCAGGGACCAGAGCTAATTCCGATCAACGCTCGTTGATCAAAGCGGCAAAATATATTAAATTTTTGTAACGTATGGAAAATGTACGAATACAATGAAATTAAAGTGGATAAAAATATGAAATAATTAATAACTTAATAACCTAATAACTTTTATCTTAAAATTTATTTTATATCCGTCTCAAAATTTACGTATTTTAATTTAGTAGTGTATACTTAGTATTATTCACGCAATGTTGAATTTATGTATAAATATTGATTAGTAAGAGAATCAAAATATTATACTAATTAGACTAAATAGTGCTAATCTCGTTATTAGAATTCCGTTCGTTGCGACAAAAGATTGAAAGAAAAAAAATGTTTGTTCCGAACATTGTTTATGAATTCCTATTCACCTATAGAGCTGCAGTTGATTATTCTTTCACGAGCCTGGGCATAGAGGCAGGGCTATACAGCCATAAGGTTTCGTGATAGCGCAAGACAAAAATAGCATGTGCTCTGATCGATCGTTGCACTTATCAGTTGGCACAGAACATTGTTTAGAAAGAAGCCGTTAACCCGTTACCTACATTCAGTTTATTATGCATACAAGCGTCGCTACACCTTATCAGTCTTCCGTCCACAATCTGTCTGTCTAGCGCTTTCACTGATTCAAGAAAACCAAAAACTTTCAGAACTTTTAATATTATATGTACGTTACATAACGATAAAAAAATATCTCTCTTATATATTTTGCAATACATATACATATACATATACATATACGATTGATTCACGGAATATCTAATTGAGAAGATTCATCAAATCTCAGAGAATTTTGCATTTTATATTTCACGTTTTTAAAGAAAATATAAAGCAATTAAGAACAAAGCAATTTTCCAATATTTTGGAATATTCTACAATTTATATATTTTTTATAAAAATAATGACTTATTAAGATTTATTGTACTGTATGTTTTAAAGATATTTATAACTACAATATTTACATTACATACATTTATTTTTATGTTAGAAAAAATTGACCAAGACATTTCTCGAGATTACAAAGAAATAATCTCAACAACTAATAAAGATTTTAAACGTTGTTGAAAAAACTTAATTAAATAGAACCTTTTAATTGAGTTCTAGTTTCCCGGAACAAACTATTTTTTTATGTCTCTGCTAATGCATAAAGATTTTCGGAGAAGATTCCAATCATTCGGTCACACAATTATCCGAAGAATTTCCGTCTTGGCTGAGATTTCCTTTGAAACTTTTAAATTTATAGCCTCTTTTGTAACACACAATCTTTTCCTAGATATATCCACACATAGAAATGGAAACATTGTAGGGAGTTCGAAACTGGAAGAGATGAGGTTGACGATGACATCATCCATCATGTTTACTTGGTAAAATACTTGAAACAAGAGACATATGTTCGATCCTCTGTATCGCGCAAAAATTTAAATGGTTTACAGGTATAGCAATATTGTACGATTATAATTACATAATATATGTATATTGGAAAAAAATATCTAAAATTACTAATAAAATATTTTAGATTTTGTATTTTGTGTTCACAAATATTGACTACTCTAACCTACTGCAACATGTACTAATTTAATGTACTTTTTTAATCTCTATATTTATATGAATCAAGCCAGAGCGCTCGAAAAAAAAAAATTAATTCTGTTTCGTGCCAGTCTAATTGGAACTTTCTAACAATGAAAAACGCGAGAGAAACAAGAGGAAGCTATCCCGTTTGCGTTTCTACACTCTTTTTCTTTTCCTTATTTATTCTCAAGGCTGTCATTAATGGTCATCTACCTGCTCTGCGACTCTACCAACTCGGAATTTCTTCATCCTTTTCCACCGCAGCGAAATAAGCTCTATATACTCTATTACAGCGTAAACGTTTACAATTTTTTTGATATTCATCCCATCGGACCATCACACAAACTTTTTCGCGAACGGATCAACCAAACAAAAAAACAATTAGCAAAAAACTGTTCAAAACTCAGATACAAACCGAATCGAAAGTGTAAAATTGGAGCGTAAAATTGAATTGCCAAATAATTCCCAAAGTGAATACTAAATATTTTCTTTCGAATAGAATACGAACATACAGATAAAATGTAAATACACCAAGCAACATAAAATTATCACTAAACATCAATTAAATAAACCGTCATATTTTTAAATGTTCAGTAATATTAACGCTAATTTTCACAACAAATTTTTAATAATATTATGTTATTATTAATTAAATTTCTATATTTAAGAAAAAATTTCTTAATATTAAAAAAAAACGTAAAACATTTTCTTTTATCAGATGTTCCTGCCCTATATCATATTTTTACATTCTCCTCTATCCACGAGTTATGCCAGCAACCAGTTACTCATGTCCATATCTTTACCTCAGGAAAAGAAGTCACGCTTCGAGAGAGATTGCCCCGAAAGCGATCGCATCAACACGTTCCTTTAACGAGGATAATTTCGGGGTGGCGCGACATCACGATCTACCGCGTCTGCGTTTCGCTCTGATTCTACTCGCGTGCAATTTCGTGCGGGCACACACACGCACACACGCGCGAACGCGAAGGTGATTTTTGCGCCTCTCTCCGTGCGTGAGAAGAAACGCTTGCACGGTAAGACACTGATATATCTTGTCGGGGGGGAGGGGGGGCATCGCCGATCCCCCCCGTATGTTGGATACGAGATCCACCTGTGTATATCCGAGTGCGTACACGGATGGAGCACGCATGGATGAGTGGGAACCCATTCCATCCTGATGCGTGAGGACGATTTTGATCGCGGATGTCGACGACGTGAGATCGTACAAAGAAGAACGAAGAACACCCGCGAATTCTCGATTCACGTTCGTTTTCTTTGATCTCGCAAGAAGAATTCTCTTTGAACGAAGACTCGCGCTATCCACTATTAGATCCTATTATAATATATGTAAGTCCCACTTCCCGTGTAATTCGGATTACGCTATTATGTGTAATTCGTTGTGCAAGGTTCGCAGGCTGTTGCAGAATAAAATTTTTTGCATATTTAATTGCTTGTTTTTTTAATTGTTTAATTAGCACTTAAGATACTAAGTTTCTTAAAAAATATGTGGATTTCTAAATCGTTGTACATTAAAATTTATTCGATATTTGAGTCTGCAAAAGATTTCTTGGCATTCATTGCACTTTAGATTGTTAAGTGTTTGAATCTTAAAATCAAAAATAGTTAAATAAATTTTAACTAATTTATAATATTCAGTTTTCTGTTTTATTTTTGAATATTTATAGCCCTGATATCAAGTGCCAATAAAATTATCAATAAAATTATCAATAAAATTATCAAGAAAATTTTTAATAATTGCAAATTTTTATATAAAAAAGAAAGAAAAACACACGATTGCGCGACATTCTTCGATTCGTACGAAACTGCGCGGTTTGCATAATTTCGCTTGGATGCCGAAAATAATGTTCAAGTAATAGCAGCAGCAGCAAAGCACCTTAGTGAAAAGACTTCTTTCTCTTTCCTTTTTCACATTGCGGTTATTAGCTAAGATATCGGCGCTACTTGCGATGTCAAGATCACAAACCGTTTATTACGCATCTTAAGTAGAATTACGAATGGGCTGAATGCGGCATCCTTTTATCCAGCTCATAAAGGACCGAAATTTTCCTCGATACAACGCGACGTTTCGAAGCCGACACGTAGCGGTACCGATAAAAACTTTGACAGACATGACGTGCATTAGACTGAGATCACATTGATCGTAGTGAGCATACTCCAAAACTAACAATAAATCCTTTCGTATCGTACTTAGACGTTAATAATGACCCTTAATTTAAAAAGCCTGTTATGATAATCCTTATTTTTTTAAAAGCTGTTTTTTTCAAGATCAATTATTATACAAGGATTACTAAATTGTCAAATTTGACAATCTCTTTTTAGGATTAATTATATATTATATATAATTATGTATATATATTATATATTATTATGTTAATATCACACGCGTAAATAATTAATAAACAATTAAGTAAAAAAAAAAATGCACATAGAATATAAATGGAGAAACCTTGATCTTGCAATCTACAATCTTCAAACTATATGGCGCAAGTGTGAGCTGGTCTTTAACGGTCTCGTAACGTCGTGTCGTGTCGGGCCCAGAGGTCACAGAGCGACGGGACGTTATTGCGCGCCGATCATTCCGAATCGGTCGGTCGCCATGAACGCGCAGAGAATATCACCTTCTTACCACGTTAATTAATTGCGGATCTCGACTGCGGATCTTGCCTGCATGGAGTCGCGAATTCCATTAGAGCTTAAAAATAATTGAACTGGATTCCAACGTGTCAAGGTTGGCGCATCGGCCTCGTATCGGTTCTATCGGTTCTTTTCATGTCATTCATTAGTCATCGGACCGCTGATCCCGCGATAAACCCCTCAACAGCTAAAATTTTTCTTGAGCTTTATTAAAATCTTTTTATTGTGCGATTTGGAAATATCAAAATGTCGAGATATCGGATCATAACGATAACAGAGTAGTAGAAAGAGAGTGATAATTCTAATTCTAATTTTAGAACGATTTATTTCGAGACATGAATATTGAAAAAAGGAAAGAATTACTATCGACTTACCGGTGACCCTGGTACGAGGTCTTGACGAGCTTCACCGCGAAAAGGAACTGTATGGCGCAGACCAGCAGGCAACAGAGATTGAGGGACAAAGCTAGGGCGCACAACGCCAGGGTGACCTCGTAGACGATCACAAATTCCTCCGGGCTGATAAGACTGTTGGATGTGACTGTGAGTGGCGAGATCTTCAGTAGGAAGATGACCGAGAGCAGAGCTAAAAGTAGGGATACCAGACAGAGCAGTCCGAGGCTCGTCAGCATTTCCTTCACGCCAGCTTCGTCACTTCGATGAAGATTCCTGGATAGGGACGAGGACCAGGAGGCATTGAGAGGTATCACCATCGGCCCACCAGCCACTTGGTTAGCCACGACAGGAAGCGCGGATGTGGCAGGCGCGGGTGACGGCGTAGTCTGACTCGGCAGCCGCGACAACCTGGAGATATCGAATCCGCCGTTCGCCTTTGGCCTGTCCTGATGCGAGACACTCGTTTGCGAGATTAGAGTGTGGCCCAACTGACTTGCCGAAATGTTATGGTTGTTATTGTTGTTGTTACCGCCACTATTGTTGCCGTTGACGCCGCCAACTGGGCTGACGCTGTTAACTGAGTGCTTGGAGGTTGATAGAGTCGATATGTTGAGCGCGTGCGAATGGTTCAGACGTTGCGACAAGTTGTTGACGCTCAGCTGAGAGTGATTCAACGGATGCCGATGCGTCGACGAGGGAGTCGTCGCCGATTGGTGTGCGTTCGACACCGTCGTCGCTGTCGGTCTCGCCACGGAATCATACACGTCGATCCCGCTGTTGTTACCGCGATGCCCGGTGACGCCGCCGCGTGTCCCGGTATAGTGGTGATGATGAAGATGCTGCTGTTGCTGCTGCTGCTGCGGTTGTTGCTGCGACTGCGGCTGTTGCTGCTGCTGATCCTGGTGCAGCGAGCTGTTGTGCAAGTGATGATGGTGGTGCCCGCCGTGCAACGAGCCCGAGCTTGTCTGATAATCATTGTGATGATGCCTGGAGCCCGTTGACGACGGCTGCCCCGTCAGGATGTGCTTCAGCATTACTCGACACGCTAGTGTCACGCGGAGTGAGGCTTCTTCTCTTTCTTTCTGATGCGGTAATCTTCATATGGTGCCGTCGTGACGGAAAAGAATACTGGATTGCATCGAATCCATCGTATCATAGCACATAAATGTTAACAGATGTTATTTGATGACTTTGATCTTCCTCAAACTAGATTCATCATATTAGAGGACGTCATTTCTTTCTTCATCACATTGAATGTCTCACGATAAAACTAATTGTTTGTTAAATTTCCAAGTCACACAGCACAATATACATAATAGATTAAATTCAATTCTCTTCAATTTAGATTCTTTGTATCACTTCTTTCTTCGTCACACTGCGCGAATATATTCGCAATGATTAAATTTCTTTCTAAACTTCCAAGCTACGCTAAGTCCATCACGAATTAATATGCACTTCATCGATTTTGAACTTCAAACTAATTTTATTTTCGTCACTCTGAAACTTTTGTAATAAAATAAATCGCTCTTTAAATTCATTTCTTTATTCTAAATACGTAAAGGCACATGATTTGCCGGTTTTCAAGGAGCTATTTCCTGTTTGTCTCGATTGTAATTAGTTTCTTAAAAATAGAAGAAATATGCATAAACCAAAGCTTGTTTAAACTTTACGTTCCCGGACTCAGCGAGTTGCTGCACACCAGTTGCTCCACCATAGCGATGGCATCCACCAGACGGCGGCGGTGACTCTCACATATTGGATTCACAGCGTAGAACCATACGACGACAACGGACAACGGAACGGGTTCGCTAAGGGCATGATCGGGTCGATCTGCGAAGAGCCTCTGTCTTTTTCTCTTTCTCTCTCTTTCTCTTTTAGTAACAACGACGCAATCGGTCGATCGGTGCGTTAAGGCGGCTGCAAGCTCGATTTTCTACCACCGTCTTTTCGTCGGGTACACACGAGCTCATCAGCCGGCATGGCTTCCGAGATAGTGCCGGCGGTGCCTCTGGAACAGGTCGGAGAAAATAATTAATGGACTGACTGTTCACTCTCCGCTGTCGGTCGGAATAGTTCGACCGTAAAAAGAAGGATAGATACGGGGGTATAATCTACCCAGCAACGAAGAAAACGGATTTCTCTCTTCCTCCCTCGGTATCTCACGAGTTTCACGCAAGCCGAAATATGCGATTGGTCATACGTGAATTCTTCCTCAAACAGGAAATTTAAAGAATTTCAGCTTCGATGAAGAAATAAGTACACGACTACTCAGCTGAAGTCAGATTAAAAGTCGACTGAATGAAAATTGTAAAACAGATTGTTATATTATAAGAGCAAGAAATAAAATAGACAACACATCTGTCAAATACGAACGAGAAGAGAACAGCTTCGTTTTAACGGACTACAGGCCGATTGCATCCTGTCGTGAGGGAACGCTTTAAAACACGACCATCTCTACTAACACAGAATGTAACGTGAAAAAATTCTGGAATCGAAATTATCGTTGCGGTTTTTACCAGCGTTTCTCAATCAAAGCATAAAAGAGCGTAAAAGCTCTTCGACATTTAACATTCGTTTTTTAATTCCAACTTCTTTACGATTTTGATAAATCAATATATTTTCAAGATGTAAATTTCTTTATTTCTAGGGCATTTTTTTTTTTATATATATAACATGTTAAGTGTACATATCTCAAAAATATTTTCTATCGTTGAAAAAAATATTTATTACGTACGAATTCTGCAGATTCCGTATAGATGTCAACGAAACATGAACGGTCTGTGGTCGAGGATTAGGAGTCCCGAGGACGCAGAGGCATAATTAGAAAGACCGCGCGATGGTACGCGTAACACTTAGCGGGCAGACGATGACCTTTAGAAGTGCGCACACAGCTGCACGCGCTCGCGGAAAAGTCGTGTCGCAAAGTGGCATGCGGTTGAGAGGCGTATTATCTGATTGCGTATTATCTGACGCGAAGAATCCGAAGACAAATTGCCCGCAATCGCGCGAGATAAGCGAATCGCGAGGGAAAACTTGTCGATGTGCGATGCGGTTCGCGTGAGACAATCGCATCGATTCTTCATTTACCGTGTGCTCGCGTTATTATCACTTTCTACAACCCAAAGAGGAGGGGAGGAGCTCGTTGTTCATACATTTCCTCTCACTCGGCACGAGCGGGTCACGCGAGCTCTTCGCTTACCTAACGGCATGCATAGAGTCATCTAGAATGTAATTGCAATTAGAAATTCTCCCGTGAATTTGAAAGATAATTCTCTTAATTAGAATATCGCTATGCGGAAATAATTCTTAAATTATTATATACTTAATAAGGCCGTACAATTAAATATAATAAGTAATTGTGATAAATTTCAGTAAATAATTTATCTTGATTTATAAACTGACGTTCAACCCTCTCAAGAATTTTATTAAAATTTTAATTTGAAGTCAAGTCAATCGGCATGGCGCGCGTCACATTTCGTTAATATAACGACTGTTTTCTTTTCACCTATCGATACATATTAAATAAACAAGAAAAAAAGGAGAACATGAAAGAAAAAATAACTTATTGTCATGTCAATCCGTTTCATGCAACGCAACGATTAAATGGTCGGTATGTATACTTTATTGAACATGCCATTTCTGAGAGCCACGAAGAGACTGTCATTCCGGATCGATGAACTCAATTGTAACTCGGCATCGCAACGCCTACGTGTCGCATTAAAAATATGTTTACGAGATGGTTTTTATTTCCATCTTGTACGCATAAAAAAATGTTTTCATATTCTCTGTCACTGAGACTCTGTCACAAACAACTCCGAAATATCTGGAGAACGAAACAGTTGTTTTCCGAAACACGAATAAAAGAAACACGATTTGCTAGCTTCCCGCATCTTTTCCCGCGATACCATTATTTATTTCCATTTGCAGTTTTCTTTTTGCGATATTATACCTGCATCGCGGTCATTCGCGCCGAAAGATTGGCGCTATTTTCCAATCGAGAAGCTTACGCGCGCTAACTATTAACCGTTTTCACGTTTTTATTCTGTTTTATATTTTACGAGGCTTCACAAATTCTTCGTAAAAAAAATTCGAATCGGCATACACCAGCACAGATTCAGGTCGCTGTTAAGAATGTAAATAAACGAAGTCCAGAATACATCGTTATCACAACTAAAAGCGCGCACGTAAAATAACGCGAATTTTTTGTGTTCGTTCAAACATTTTTTATTTTTAATATAAATTATTTTTACAAAGTAACAAAATTATGATATAATTTTTTTTCTTCAGACTTTTCGTTACTCTCTACATTGCCACGGTATCTTCAGATAATCTACTTCAGATAATCTACTTAAAAGTTTTCTTCACTTTGTTCTAATTCAAGTATATGTATGTAACAATTAGTCGTTTTACTCTCTTCCGGATGTTCAGACAGATTGTAAAGGACCAAACGTATTATCCTAGTTGTAAAAAAAATCTTTCTGTCCATATGTATAAAATCAACATTATTCATCGTGAACCAATTACATGTTAAATGTGGTCCTATGGGCATCTCGTCGTCACGGTATCCTGAGTCCTTATCAACAGCAATCTTCGTGGCGTAATATAATTCGATCCCGCAAATTCCTCTCCTCTCTCTCTCTCTGCCTCTCTTCCTCTCTCTCTCTCTCTCTCTCTCTCTCTCTCTTATCCTTTGCCGCATACATCGGATCGCGTGCTACAATCCAGAACCGCAAGATCGGCTATCATGAGCCGCGGGCACTCCGTCTCTCTTTCTTTTGCTCTCTCTTTCTCTTTCCGTTGTCAATAGTCAGGCTTGACTCATAGAAACGGGTTCCGCTCGCATTCCGGACGTCCAGCCTGCCATTCACGGCAGAAAGCACATCGCCGCATCGATATCTGCGCGCGTGATGAGCAGAATTGCGGTAAAACGCGGTTCACGAGGGACGTATGCGATGTCCACTGAAAAGATTCCAAATAATTGCAGGAGAATGCAAAACAATATATTTTTTATATTTGAATTAAAATTTTTAATCCCCTTCAAATCTGCTAAAATTCAAATTTTTACACGTTACTACTTTAACACCCTTAAATTTGTCCATCTTTTAATCCTTTCTTATATGCAATAAACCAAATTTCTGAAAGTTCTTTCTGATATTTTTTTAAATAGAACAAGCCAGTATAAACGATGAGTTCCGAAGAGCAAATTAACGCTTGACACAATTATTTCTTTTTACTCCTATTGTGATAATTCATTCAATTTTTCCACCCTTGCTTATTTTTTATAGGATTTTGTGATCAAGAAGAATATGTCTGTTTATGTATTATTTTTGCGTCCAGAGCTGCAATGGTTATCATATTTGCTTAGTGAATCGATTACTCCGCCGAGATATTAATCGGCGAACACATCGAGATAATCGGTAAGACGTTCGTTGTTCATGATTATAAAGTCGTACGGAATTAACGTAATATTCCAGCACGAATCGCTAGACTAATACGGAGTGTATTTAAGTTCTCCGACTAGTGCGTTGCGCGTTTGTTTGCGGCCGCATAATTTGCATGGAAACAGAGAACGTGGTTTGAGGAAGTCGCTTATTAGTGGCAACCAGGATATTATTGGCGCGATACCATTGACATCATTACCGTCATTCTCATCGTTTCGCTCGGGTAGTGAGAATCTCTAACCAGGCTGAATGACGTTTGTTTACTTTATACCGCATTGATTGCTTGCAAGTTTATTATTCTGTATTGTGATTACAGATGCCTTTCAACTTTCAGCATCGAATCAACTCGGGTAGTCTTATATTAAATTTTTTCAATTCATCCTAAATAAATATTTATAAATAAAAAGACAAGTGAAGACTTAGCAGACAAGTGAAAAAGATGTAATCGATATTTCTTTTTTTTTAAAAGTTAAATCTCTCAGAAGCCAATCAATTTCACTTTTTTAGTAAAGTTCTTATTTTAATATCAGAACATTAATTTATAACTCTATTAATCTTTTTTACTTTTTATTTCATTTTAGCTTCTGAAAAACTCATATAAGAATTCCATGTATACAAAACTCACACACACACACACACACACGCGCGCGCGCAAAAATATATATTTTTATAACATAGAACGTTTTCTAGAAAGATAGATATTAATTACATTAGTTTCGTATTTTGTCCGCGTTCCTTGCAGATTTTGCGGGATATTGTTTCAGCGCTCACGGCGCGGTCAGCGAAATTATGGGATTACGTGCGCGTGTGAGGTTTCCTCGGCTACGACCGAAGTCCTATGTCGTTCTTATCCAATTTCACGAGTTCGTCGTCTTCCATCGCGGTCGCGGCTTCGTTTTCCTCCTTTTCCTGTTCGGCGTTCGATCAATCGACAACCGGCTTCTTCTGGCCGTATCGCATCGATATTTATGAGATAAATAGATCCCTCAAAGGGACGAATACGTGCGTATTTTTATCCCATTTAATGTTCATTTCAAACATTCAAATTATAGCGCCGCGCCGCTTTAATTACATCGCGACGCAATTTGTTTAGCGCTTGCAGATTATTTTCAAACTTTCATCATTAATTGATACAACTCAATTTATTCTCTGAACGATCTCTCTCGATATCTATTCGAATTAATTATAATTATAATTAATTATAATTAAATCAATTCTTTAGATGAATATCAATAATAGCTTCGATTTGTCTGACGCGAATTATGATCAAATGCGTATACATTCGCGTTTGCAAATTTCCAAGTTACTTCATCTACTCTCAATGTAATTAGTGAGTTTTTTTTAGGACCAGTGATATATTTGTATGAGTTCTGTCCTTTCCTTCAAATTTTCTTTCTAGACTTAAAAATATGAGATATATTCACAGATATCTGTGATACATCCTGCGAATGCGAGACTCGCGGAGTTAATGATCTCCTAACATACAGCGGATATGATTCCCGGAAGACGCGTTGCCAGAACGTTATAACGCAATCCACAACGTCTAATTCTGATTGGAGAACCGAATGGAATCTGGCCTTTACAGACAGGTTCCTTTGAGAACACCTAATGACCATGTATTTTGTACGGACCGAGCGCTTAAGTTACCGACGCAAAGGAGTACCATAAATACGCGCCATCGTTGTCGAAATTTATTTCCATTATTCTTTAAAGGCAGTTCGCCAAACCTGTTGGAATTATCATAAACGAGAACGATTCTTGTCTCGGAAAATTAAATACAAAGTCAAAAAGTGTTCCTTGAAGAAGTCATTCGATATTAGTCTTTTTATTTATCAAGTTCCAAATTAAAACAGAATTATACCCAGTATTGTACGCGTATTATCGCATCAGTTTCAACACCTAACGATTACATGCTGTGCACGTTACAAAAAACAAACGCGTTTCGATTCGCTATCGTGAACAATTGTTCAATATAGTCGTGCAGCATTATAGAATCGACGCTACATCACTTTGAGCGTTTCCGTTTTCACGTAACGGACGATCAGTGCAAACAGCCACCGGAGGAAGATAGAGGGAAGCAGATCCAGTGCAGCTAGATCCGCGGCAAGGTCAATGATTTTCCGACCGCGGACCGATGAACTTGAGTCTCGTGCCAATGTACGTACGAGGTCCGGAGTCATGGAGTCGGGCCTCGCTATGGCGACGAGAGGGCAAGAAAGAGAGAAAGAAGAGAAGAGAGAGAGAGAGAGAGAGAGAGAGAGAGAGAGAGAAGGCAAGGTCGTTGCCTAGATAACAGTTGCAAGGTACAGTTGGCTTACATGCCTGTAACTTCGGGGGAAGAGGACAAAAGGATGCAAGAAGGAGAGAAAGGGTGGCTGAAGGGAATCAATGTGGTGAGTGCAAAGGAACAAAAAGAGAAAAGAGAAAAGGAGGAGAGAAAGAGAAAGAGAGAAGAGAGGAGTACGAGGAAAGAGAGATAAGAGGCCTCATGCCGGCGAGAGAAGGAATATTCGAATAACGAGCGCAATAGGGCCCTACAAAGGGATAAGAGAACGAGCGAAAGAGAAGGAGTTAGAAAGGGTTATGTTATCGGCGTGATATCTCTTCTTTTTTTCTTCCGATGGACCGCTACTATGGTTAGAGGAACGAGAGAGAGCACAGTGATGTAAGAGAGATGTACCTATAGCGAGAGATGCCGCTCCTCTTCTTCCTCTTTCCTTCTCTGCCACGAATGTGAGTCCGACCTCTTCTCTCTCATTGAGTTCACCTCCTTCCTTCGCTCCTTTTCCTGACCGTATACTCTCGTACTCTTTCGTCCTGTGCGTTTGTACTCCTCGCTCTTTCCATCGCGGACCGAGCCGAGAATACGGGCTCTACACATACGCGTCCGAACCACTGAATTTAACGTGGCAGGTGCCTGCTGAATGGACGCGGCTAGGGCCCCGCAACGGGTCTCCCTTTCTCCTGCCCGTTTCTCTCTCTTTATTTCGTCCCGATGCCGCGTCGTCTCTTTACCTGACTTTCCCTGTCTTGCCTATCTATGCCCGGCTCCTCTTTGTCTTCTTCGTCTCTCTCTCTCTCTCTCTCTCTCTTTGCCCTTCTCTGATGATAGCTGCGATCGCTCTTGCTTGCATTATGGCACATAAGAAACGCTCGACGAGCGCTCTCAATCATTTACAGAGAGTCACTCTACGCGTTGACGAGATCCTCGGCTCCTTTTCTTCTATCTTCCTTCCTTCCTTCCTCCGTTTTTCTTTCTGCACTGACCAACGACGGTATCCGTGACGATTTTGCTCTATCCGCCGCTGTTTCGCGGAATCGCGTGTAGCGAAGAGCGATCCGGGTTCGCTGTTACCTGCCCAGCGGGTCGTGTTGCTCTCGAGAAAACAGGTGGAGAGGCAGGTAGGCAGACCAAGACCTGATAGACTACGCAGTGCATCGCGAATGACCGTCATGTCATTCCTCGGTATGAGGGACGAGGCGGAAATCGCTGAGGAATTTGGGCGCACAAGACAATTCTAAATGAGGGCGTAAAAACTGACGGACATTCAGGTGCTTTATTAAGCAGAAATTAGTGTACCTTCTACGCACACATAACTATCGTACAACGTTCTTATCTCTGCTCCGATAAATCTCAGAAGATTAAACTTAGGAGATTGGACGATTTTAAACCTTCAGATGTTTTTTTTAATCACTGTTAATCATTATAACAGTCATCTAAGTTGGAATCAGTATTTCCTCAATGAAAACATCGCGGTATCAATAATTTCGAAATAATCGCTGCGATTGAAAACAAAAGGATTTTCACGAATTTCTCGAATGCTTTAAGTGTAAAAAATAAATAAGAATTTTTCTCTCATCGCACATATTCTGTATATGAAAATATTTAAAATAAAATCGAAAAAATTGCATATGCGAGATATCTCATTATCGCCAATTCTTAACTTCTACCGCAATTTAATTTCGCAATTTAATTCGATTCGCTGACTCTTTTC